>JAGYYJ010001413.1:0-97167 GCA_019671005.1 Hibiscus mutabilis | reverse complement strand
GTTATAATTCTCGGCAGCAAGTTTCTCGAGGACCTTCTTGAATGCCCCTTGACTCATTTTCCGGCCAGCTATCCTTGCTCCACGCCTTTTAGTGCTCATTGGCAAAGGATACATGGAAACATTTGTGGTGCAACAGGCAGATTGCCAACCACCACAGCCCCATCGATAACATTGCTGGGAGCTTCCAGTGCAAGAGCAAACCGGAATAGGAATGCCGGAAATATCCATGTCATACCCATTTATCTTAAAATCCATACTCTTCTTTGGTGGCTTCGCAAGTTGAACGGTAGAATTAGTGTTATCCTTAGACTTCCTAGGCTTTTTGGTCTTTGGTGTCTTAGGGCCATCCCCACCCTGCCTTTTCTTCGATTGGACATCTTCCTCTCTACCAACCACCCTCTCATCTCTTGTTGAAGTACCGGGAGGTGGAGGCTGCAAAATTGGCAACGAATGAGCTGCCGAAGTTTCTGGAAGAATGCCGTAACTAGCAGCAGTGGACAGCGGCGGAATCATGTTGAAAAACTTTTCTCTCTGGCTAATCCAAGTATCCCTAACATAATGCATAGGGATGGGAGCCTCTGAAACAATGCAGTCCCTTGGGTGAACGGCGGCATTGGGAGTGACCATGAGATTGGGGTCACGCCCGGGAATAAAAGGCTTCGTGTCCCGCTCAACCATGCTAGTCATGAGTTGAAGACCAAGTTGTCCTTTAAGAGATGGTTCATAGTAACCCCAATTACGAATATTCAACGCATCGTCGTCCATGAAGCTACAACATATAGCCAACAACACAGATAGAATAATTTAGCCATGAATCTACTTGTTCCATAAATGCAATTCAAATCCAGCTAGCATTCTACATTTTATAACCCATGAAGTCAATCAAAACGTAAACATTCAAACAATAACACTAAGGCAAGAATCTCATGGCGTTCACATAAAGCAAGGGTAAAAGCTAGATCCAAGTGCATAGATAAACAAAGAAAAGAGCAGACAAGCAAATTTAAATTCCAGAGAACACAAAAGGCAACAAAATATGTTACATTTCTAAATCTAAACGAAAAAACCCACCTCCCATGAGCTAAATTTCATAATAGCAGCCTTCACATTTTCTCAGATCCGAGATATGGAAACCAAAGATCTCAATCCACAGTTAACAAAATATATTTAGCAGAAATGGAAAAAAAAAATCTAAGATGGCAAAAGCAGCAGAAACGAAATCTATAGATACACAATAGAAAAATGGAAACTTTCAGATCCAAACTAATTCCTAATTCCCCGCATTTTCCCAAGATCCAAACATTACATGCATCAAAATCCATAATCAGATCTAATAAATATAGCTAAAAAACCCACAAAAAACAAAACTTGGAATAAAAAGTTCGGATTTTTATTGCAGTTTAAGGGCTTTCAAATAGGAAACTTGCTTTTTTATATATATAAAAAAAAAACCCAGATCTCTTTCAAAAAATTTCATCCTCAAAGCTCAAACAAACAAATAAAGGAAAATCATAAACGAAGGGTTTAATAGTACAACAAAGTAGTGAGGACCCATATATTCAAAATTGTTGGAAAGAGAAAGCAGAGAGAGAAAGAGGCAAAAAAAAATAAAGAAAGAAAAGGAGGAAAGGAAAGAGATGGTAGTGAGAGGAGAGAGAAAACTTACTTGGGGTGTAAACGCTTCTTTAGGGTTTTTCCTTTCTGGGGGAGAGAGAGAGAGAGAGATATGAAAGAGAAAGTGAGAGGGGGAGAAAAGAAAGACTAAAAATGTTAGAAAGAGGGGATTGAGACTTAAAATATGTGTATGTATCGATCAAAGGGGAGTTTACTATACATACACAAAATGGGCCTTCTCTTCTTTAAAGATACATATGAAAACCATTTTATATATTAAAAATTTGAAGTTTATGAGTTAAATAACAAATATTAATGTACTTAACAAGGGATTACGGTAAAAAAAAACGATGTTCATTTAAAAAATTAAAAGTCAATCACTTATGTTTGTAAAATGTGTATTATTAAAGTGTTAATAATATATATAAATAGATATTATTTTATAATTTTTAGACTATTTAAAAATAATAAATATTAATTAAAAATAAACAAAAATTAATAATCAATTATAATATATTTATTCAAATAATTAAGGGATTTTCTAGATTCTTTTAAATTATATTTAAAGAGTACTTTTACTCTTTAGTAATATCAAATCCCTAATATTGTCATTCTTATTAATTACATCAATTTAAAGAGAGAGTGAGTTTTATTTTGGCCACGTTTGATAAACTTTTTGAGTCAAATTTAGTGGTTTGAAGTATTTTTAGAGGTTTGATCAATTAAATTCGTTAATTTAGATATATGGTAAATAGAAAATTATAATAATAGAGTGGGGTGAAACCTCTCATTTTGAAAAAAAAAGCTCATTTTAGTAGTTTTTGAGTTAGAAATTTGAATAAAATACTTGTAAAGACTATTTTGTCCTTGATAATTATATATTTTTTTTCTAAATAACATAAATTTGAATAACTAATAAAATTAAAAATATATTTTCTTAAATAAGAAATTATTATTTTTATCGGCAAGTATGATTTTATTGAAAATAAGAAATTAATATATAAATTAATATATACATTTAAAATTAATAATTATTAAAATTATACTAAAAAAGAATTTTCAAATAAAAAATAATATATGCATCATTCATATACGCTTAGTAATGATATTAAAAAAATAAATTTCATAATCCAACTAATATTAATAGATACAAAATATTAATAAATAAAAAATTATTCAAACGAGTATTAAATATAATCACGTCCTTACATGTCATTTTGCTTGTTCAAATAATCAAACAACTATTAGATATTAGTTAATTTTACCAAACACTTATATACAATCAGCTAATGCAATCTGCTAGTCAAATCCGCTAATATTATTAGCCATCAATTAATGTAATCCGCTATCAGCTACCAGCTATTCGCTAATTGCCAAACAAGGCGATTTTGTATCTTTTCTCTAATATTTCATCTCATTCATATTATTGCAGCTTAGCGAACTTGTTTTTTTGGTCTAATGTTTCATTCTTTAATTTTTAATTTCCTTTAATTTTATTAATTTTCTGTTACATTTTTTTTATTTGAAAATTCTCTGTATTTTTTTACAATAAAAAAAATTAAAACAACTAATTCGAAAAACACTTAAAAATATTCTCAATCCCACTTCTAAATAATGTCAAATTGATCCTAAACTATATAAAAGGGTAGATTAAGTTAATTTCATACCTTAATTATACCCCAATTCAATTAACAAAATAAATAAGTAAATTTACTTATTTATTTTAATTTATAATATAAAATGTAAATATTTGCATATTTTATTTATTTTTAGACATTAGTGCCATCCCCTTTTGTTTTTATCCTTTATTGAAAACAAGTCTATTTGACATTTCTCTTCCTATCGTTTTCCACTTTTACTTTACTTTTTATATTTTGACCAACCTATGCTTCTCAACTAATAAAGGGTCAACAATTATCTTTTCCAATAATTAGAAATTCATGATAAATCCAATTTAATTATGAAATATATAGTGAAAACATTTTTGACCATTTATGTCACATCTCAACTAAAAGCTACTTTAAATTAAGAATTTATTTAATTATATAAGTTTTATTAATCGCATAGACATATGCTTTGAATTAAATCAGATATAATTCGATAATTGTCTCGCAATCCAGTTTCTAAATGATTCCAACGTAGATTACGCCCTCTTCCCTCTCGTTCTTGCAATTCTATGTTTGTCGTTAAACTTGGCACACAAAATTAGTTAAGGCTTATTGATAGAGACATCCTCGACCACCGCTATGTGAAGCTTGTTAGAAGCTAGTTAAGGTTTAGGCCTCTTGTCTATTAAAAAAAGAATTTTACATTAATTTTAAAAGAAATATATATTTTTGGCACCTGAATTTTACTTTAAGGATTATTTCGGTACCTTAATTTTTTTCTTGGTCTAATTATGTTCTTAAACTTGACTTATTTCATATTGGTATATTAACTTGACTTTTTAACCGAAGTTGATACTTACGATAAATGATATATTTGAACCACGAAGTCAAGTCAGGTTTTAACCGAAGTCAGGTTTTAACCGAAGTTGATACTTACGATAAATGACATATTTGAACCATGAAGTCAAGTCAGATTTTAGCCGAAGTTGATACTTATGATAAATGACATATTTGAACCACAAAGTCAAGTCACGAACCTTATTGTACCAAGAAAAAAATAAGCACCAAAATGAATCTTGATGTCAAGTTTAGGTACCTAATTGGACCGAAAAAATATTAGTATCCAATTAAACCTTAAAGCCAAGTTGAGGTACCAAAATATATTTGTACCATTAGTTTTCTCTTTGTTAAAGTTTGAAATTTTATTTTCCCTCCTTTTGAACTAAAGCCCAAACACCTTCCAAGGGAAGTGGAAAATGGAAAGGGGGCGAATTCTTGTCACCCGGGTTTGCTGGATCTGTCCGGTCCACTTTATAGTTGGGTCTGGCCCAATTTACTAATTCATACATTGGGTGGGATTCACCCATTTTTTTGCATATTAATAATGAAATCTTTTTAGTTTTATAAGATGATTCAAATATTACTTCATGTCTTTTGCTTTTTAGATTATTAACTTTTGAAAATTTAAGTGGCTAATTTATTTATCCAAATAAATACAAAAATAAACTACATCGAAAGTTACTTAATTACGAGTTTAACAACAAATATGTTATTTTTCTTTTAAAAATTATAAATAAATCACTCAATTAAAATTTTGTAATAAACATATATTTGCTTGTAAATATGTTTATCCATTAAAAAATTATTAGAAAAATATTACTTAATTAATATATTGTTATAATCAAGTTACTTTTCTTCTAATGTGATCATAATTTGAAATGATTTAATAAATTTAACTCTTAATATTTAAAAAACTCATCACTTTAATATTTATTCTTCTCCTAAATACAATAAACTTATATAATATGCAAATGCGTGTAAAATTATTCAAATTTAAAATCAGATTAAAATAATATCTTAAAATTAAATTAGAATGCTAAAATAAACTTGATTTTTGTTATTTACTCTTTATAAATTGTTACCATACTTGTGAATTTGATTATTTATTTCCATGTTATAAAAATAACAAAATTACGGTATTTTTATAATAGAAGTCATATGCTTTTTTTTTGTGCTCTATTTATGTCACATACTAAGAGTTAGGTTTAGAGTTTAAGGTTAAAGTTTATAGCTAGGATTTAGAGAATTTCGAGTATGATATATTTTTTAAGGTACAAGATTTAAAATTTAGTGATATGGTTTAAAGTTTATTTTTTAATATTGAGATATAAAAAACTCTGAAAAGAAACAAAAAGATTTTTGTCCTTATGATCCTCATGCAAGAGGAATGAAACTTCCATCGGAGGAGAAAGAAATGGAAAAACCTCAAACCTGTCAGCTTATGCAAGCTTCGCAAGACTATCGACAATCTTATTTCCATTTCGAAGAACATGTTCGAAACGAATATTCTAGTCTTGATCTTTCAATTCTCGACTAAGGTGCAAGAAAGACACTTGCATAATTAATTCATACCTTTATGAATATCTTAGTAGCGATCTTTTAATTTTCTTGTTGATTTATCTATAATTTGAATATTTAAATTGAATATCGAAAAATACCCGATAGGTTGTTGTTGACAATAATAGTGTTTTTTTTTTCACTACTGGGCACTGACAATCATGTTTATTCGTATCCATCATTTGTTTAAGTTGTTTGGTTGAGTTTTTAATCTATTCTTTGTATTGTTCCAATTTGTTCTTAAGTAGCTCGTTTGAACATTTCGATAGTTTTAAAAAAAATTACTCGGTTAATATAATTATTCTACTTGTATTATTTTTGTAAACTGAAATAATTTTATTGTATTTCTCTCTATTCAATAAAACTAATTGTTATTATTATTTTTAATATAAATTTAACATTTGTAATTAAGTCCAAGACTAAATGCCGAAATTGCCCCTGTAGTCTATACGTCGGATTTTGGTGTCTGATAAAAGATGATGGAAAGGTCATATTCGTGAAAACTACTGGTAATTAAAACAACAACAAACAAACATGCAATGCATAATTTTATGCAAAATTGGTGATATTATTAGCTGAACTTAAAACGAAAAAAACCCTTTTCCTATCCTTTTTTACACCAATGAGAAAGTGTAAACAAATTGGCAGGTGTGTAGCCGGTACAAGTCGAAAGATTGAAGTTTCTGTGAAATTCCAATCAAAGGAATTTTCTGCGAAACTCAACTTGATTTGGACATCAACCCTCCATTAACAATACGCGCTAAGCTACAATTCGTTTCGTTACAATCAAAATTGAAAGCTGACAATTTAACCACTCGGCCTTTCCTTTCCTTTCCATTCCAAGTTCTTACATCAGTACATGGAATTCAACACCTTCTTTTAACATGCATTGTGTTGAAACTTCCAAGCTCTAAATGACTTACAAAGTACCTACACAAATACGTAAATGATGTTGATCTCGGATTTTGATAAAATCCATATCTATCGTGTATGAGTTTTTTTTTTTTTAATATCTGTTAGAATTGTGACCCAAATTTTGTTCCACAGGGAAATAATGTTCTCCCGCTAACTGCCGTCATCCAGGTTGGTGTCATCCGCTACGGTATCTCTACTATACGAAGGAATACAAATCCAAGTTGATCTTTACTTCTTTCTAGTGAAAATTCTCATCTTCTATCCATAATTTTTTACATTAAGATTTTCCTAGTATATCTTCGATGTAATAATAATTTTAGTCAATGCACGTTTAACTTTTTTGAAGTTGTATTCCCATTCCCAAGGAAATATTTGCAGAATGACTTGGAATGAAAGGTATTATTAATTAGGTTTACATTTTACATTCAGTATTCTTTTGTAGAAGTGACTGGCAACAGTATGTGTAAAGTGAGAGGAGAAATGAAGGACCTTATCACCAAAATAAATGAAACTTGGAGATTTAGATAGTCTATAGAAAACAAGTTAATTAATTAGTGTATGAAATGAAGGGGCGAGTGTTGACAATGTAAGGGGTTAAGAAAATCGAAATTCAAGTATTTTTTTATGAAGAAAAATTTATTTTCTCATGCTGAGGTGCTGGTGATGTCAGTGTATCCATTCAAAAGAAAGGACTAAGGCATGCATTTGACTTGTTGGCCTCCATTATTTGTTGGTAAAAGTCTCTTTCACTACTAATGCCAATGCCATTGCATTTGCCTCGATCAGCAACACGTAGAGCTCTCACATCAGTATCACCACCATTTTTTACCATTTTTTTCCCTTTTGGCTTTCGGCTTTCCATGTATCTGGTACCTACAGAAAAATGGTTATGGTTTTCTGGCTCTTACACCTTTGGATTTGTACGTATAATAAAGTTTTGTTTTTGATCCGAAGAGATAAAGATCAACATAGTTTCTGCATCTTGGTATGATGCAATTTGCGAAGGCTTCTGTGATGTTGCTAGCTTTCATAAGAAATGAATCGGGGTGGGTCAAAACGATGGACTTTTCGAGACGTGAAATTGACCTAACGGCTCACCATAAGAGTCACCCTTCTTAAGATTTTGTCTTGGCTCAGGGTAAAGACAACTGCATAGCGACAAGGAAGCCAAAAAAAAGGAGCAGCAAAGTGTACATGTACCGCTAACTGTAATAAATGAAATACATGTCCATGACTACTCAAATCTAAATTCATCCGACGCTAATCTTAAAATGTCATCTAAAAACTTTAACCATATGTTCTATAGATTGTTGACCTTTATAAGATGTTTTTGAGGGTATACTCAATATACGATTTATACTTATACAATATATGTGATTGATATTTTAAAATAGTAGCGATTCTAATTAATTTAGAGTTACGATCCAAATTCTATTTTAAATTTATCTGAATATTTATAAAAAAGCAGTGTCGAAAATGAACATTGCCCAGGCCGGAGAAGCCACCCCACGTTGGGGGTGTGGGGCTAATTGGCTAAAGCCATGTGAAACTCTATGTCATCCTTTGAATATGCGTTGATGAGTTGTAAAATTATTTTGTATGCAAATTTTATTTGTAACCAAATACTTTATACCGATAAATAGATAGTAGAGACTAATAATTAGTTATCAGTTGTATTCTCTTTTTTGACATAGCAAAATTGTCTCATCTTCTATCTGTAATTTTTTCTTTCTTAAATTTTCCACGTAAATCTTGATATTTACTTTATTTTCAGCCTTTACGATTGTTTGTTATTTCGAAATTATCGTTAGGATAAATATAACAAATTTAGATGTTGGCAATTAAGACTTCTTATAAGTAGATGGAATAGGATTTGGATTGGTGCTTAATAAAACATTTTCGTAATTATTTTTTGGTATCTTTCATACTTATTTCATGTTATATACATAAAGTTTACAGTAGTCTCTCTCAATGATTATCATATAAATTTTTGGTTGTATGATGTTGGACCACTTGTGAGGGTGATGACGCCCAATTTCCGATATGGTTAACGTCAACGGTAGTTGGGATTGGCCTCGGTTTCAATCTGTTTTGCCTTCATTTGCGTTGGATTTCATCGCGGGCAATAAGCCACCGGTTCTTACAGGTTTGTCGGACTGCCCGAGTTGGTCGCATGATGGTAAACTGAGTTTTTCGGTGAGCTCGGCTTATGTTGTGCGATGTTTACAGGACACAGCTTTGGTTCGTCCCGTTTGGCAAGTGCTTAGGAAGTTTCGGGGTCTCATTCGGGTGAAATCCTTCTTATGGCTTGTGTGTAAGGGATGTGCGTTGACGAATGGTGAGCGTGCGCGGCGACATTTTACGGATTATGTTGGCTGTATCACTTGCGGCGTGGCAATGGAGAATCTTGACCATTTGTTACGTGGGTGTCCGATTGCACAAAGGCTTTGGAGTTCACTTGTGCGACAAGATCGATAAAATGAGTTATTTGCGCTTCCAATTCCCGACTGGGTAAGGTTAAATATTGCTAACCCACGGTATTTTTGTGTTTCGAAAGATGATTGGGATGTGCTTTTTGGTACAATTATATGAAATTTATGGATCGCCCATAACAAGCGAGTCTTTGATAACGATGGAGAACAAATTGATGATGTCCTTGGCACTAGTCGGAGGTTGTGTGATGAAACTTGTTGCTTCTTTAGTAGGGATTTGCACGACATCAGGCCAGCAATTGTAGCCCGATCCACGGTGCCTCGGTGGATACCACCGCCGGATGGGTTCATTAAGTTGAATGTCGATGGTGGTAGGCGGGTTCTTGATGGTATTGCTTCATGTGGGGGCGTCGTTCGTGACTCGACGGGTAGTTGGTTTTGGGGTTTTACCAAATTTATTGATCGTTGCTCAATTTTGGAAGCTAAATTATGGGCGATCGCTGAAGGTCTTCAATGTGCGAGGAGATCGGATGTTTCAAGAGTTATTGTGGAGTCTGATAGTCGAAATGCTTTTGATGTTGTAATGAAGAGAGGGAAGAGAACCGTTGCTTCATTGCTACTTGTTTCAATCCACACGTTGATGGCTGGTTATGGGGATGTTGTTTTTCAGCAAGTTTTTAGAGAAGGTAATTGTATAGCGGATGCAATGTCCCATTTATTTTCTATGGATAGTTATGAGACGCGGGTTTATCTATCACCACCTATAGAGGTGATAAATCTGCTACATACCGATGTGTATAGTTAGATGTTGGTAAGGGTTATTGGCTGGGTTTCTTATGGTTGATACTGTACAGGCTATTATGGATAATACTCTTTTCTCCCATCTAAGTTTAGGAAGTTTTTTAACGAAGCCTATGTAAGCTTTTCCCTTTCTTATAAAAAAATTGTTTGATTTCCTCTAAACTATGTGAAATTATATAGTATAATTACAATTTTAACCTTCTAAAATGATAAATTTATGATTTAGTCTGGTCTGTTGAGTCTTACGGAACTTTGCATTTCTTGTAAAAAAAAACAGTAGTTAATTTCCTTTTTCTATTTCGAATTAGTGTGTACCAACATGATCCAAATATATGCATTTTTGTACAAGTTACCCTACAAAAAGAATTGGTCCACTCTCTCTCTCTCTTTTGTTTTTTACTGTACATATGAATAGGAAAAAAACATTTTAATGGTTGAGAGCCTTAAAGCTGAAGACATGAAATCAAAGGTAGAGTGAAAATCTTAAAGGGTTAATAAATTAAACCGCAACATCCACGAAAATATATATTTTAATTTTCCGGATGTAAAGTAGAGACAGGAGGGGAAGGGTAATAAGAGTGTAAATGAACCGAGTTTGAACGAATAAGGTTTTGTTCGTGTTTATTTGCTTGTTTTTAAAGGTATTCGTGTTCGTTTAAATTTTTAATATTGTGTTCGTGTTCATTTATTTATTTTGAAGGTGTTCGTGTTTGTTTGTTTAACGTTCGAAAACATGTTAGTTTATATGTTCGTCAACATGTTCATTTATATGTTCACCAAAGTGGTAAAATTACACCACTAGTTCTTAAGCTCTTTATGCTTCACAGTTTGAACCCTCGTATTCAATTTACTCCATACCTTCACTGATTTAAAACGTAAAAAAGGAAACCGACTAAACGAGCTTATAAATAAGTCAATACATGAGCTTGTTCGTGCACGTAAATGAACTAAACACACATTTTTTCGTGTTCGTTCGTTTACTAAATGAACATAAATATTTTGTTCATACTCGTTTATTTACTTTAATAAACATAAACGAATATTATATGAACAGTTTACCGAACACTTTGTTCACAGAAAATTGTATGACTTTAAAAATAAAATTATAAAATATAATATCATTTAATAATATTATAATTTTCTCAAAATTTATATAAATTGAATTACAACTATTATTATATAAACATTATCTTTTACTATTACAAGCTTACAAATTAAGGGAGGAAATGTTATAGCTAGCACTCAAATCCTAAATGTGTCAATATAAAACTTCAACTATTTGTTGCCTTTTTATCGATATGTATGCTTTTATAGATAGAAAAGGCATATAAATAAATCATTCAAAACCTCATTAAAAACTTACCTAAAACCTAAGGGGAGGAAAAAAAATACTCCAAGATGATTTGAATAGAACAGAAAAACCAAAAACGCCCAACAAAACACCAACAACGGACACCCAAAATACAACACCAAAAGATAGCATCCTCACACTCAAGGCAAGGACCAAACCACACTACATGACCGAGGAACCCATACCTGACATCAACCGCCCAAAACCAAAAATAACTACACCAGCAAAAACGCACCAACAAAACCATCAGTCCATGCAAATCAACACATTGTCCAAGTTGAATCCCAATAAAACTCAATGAAAAATCCAGAACACCGAGTCCCGATCTACTCCCCGCTTTATCGAGGCATCCGCAATACCATTAGCTTCACAAAAAATATGAGTAAAACAAACATTGGGCAGCGATGCACAAGCCGCGTCAATACAACAAAATGAATTCCATAAGTTCCAAGGCCGGCACGCAATATTAAGAATCCATCCCAATGTCACTTTAGAGTCCGATTCAATCACCAAATTAAGACACGTACGCCACTAAGAATCAATAAGTAAAAAAAGAGCATATGTGATCGCCCGGACCTCAGCTTCATTAGAATCCATACAACCAAAAGGACCCGGAAAAAGAGCTCATACACTCCCTTGATCATCCCTCAACACTCTTCTCATGCCACCCGAACCCGGCTTGCCTCGAGCAACACCATCCACATTAAATTTAAAAGAGTCCGTTAGCGGTAGAATCCAATCTACACCCAACCGCACCCTCGACCCAACAGACGGAGCCGAACACGTCTAAGAACAATCCCGCCACTGAGCTTCTACTACCACATCTGCCGCCTCCTTTGTCGCCTTAACCCAATATAAGGATCTAAGTTTAATTAGGAAAAAAATGTCATCCATCGCCAATCCCTTAGCATAAAATTTTATCATTCTGAGCGAGACAAAGAGACCATAGAAACGCAGCACAACCCGAGACCCACCATTGCCAATATAAATCGGTCCAAGAACAATGTAATTCCCAGAACTAAAAACTCCTTCAAAGTCCGCGAAAGTGCCAAATACACCTCCACCAAGATAAAAAAAAAAAAAAAAAATGAGCCCACAACTCCTGCACTTTGACACAAAAAAATAAAATATGATCAATCGCATCAACCTCCTCACCGCACCAAACACACACATCAAGCGAAGCATCCACAGAACCCCATGCTCTCAAATAAAATTAATCGTCGGCAACCTTCCCAAGCAAGCAAACCAAATAAACGCTTGCAAACTATTTGCTGCTTTAAATCATATTTTTTTGGGTAATATGCTCTTTAAATTATTGACTAATTTAAATATAATTATAATATACACATGAAATAAATATAATGGATTAAATAATATTTTATCTTTGAATTTGATTTTTTTTCTCAATTTACTCTCTAAACTTTTTTTGTCTATAATAATCCTTAAGTTTGATAACTTTTCGTAACTTAGTTCTTAAACATCAATTTTGTCACACATTTTAGTCATTAACGAAGTCTCAATCCACTGAATAAGCTAAAAGAATTATCAAGTTTTGTTATTAATGTAGACCAAAGTAAGAAAATAATAAATTCGGAGATAAAAAGATTTGGTCCCAAATATAAAAATGATTGAATTGCAATTATAGTTCTATTTTTTTGTACCTTTGTGTTGATAGTGTAATAATTATTTCACTTAATTGTTGTATTCATTTTAATAAATTTATATATTTTTATATTTACTATGTACAATATGTTTTCAAATTTTAAAAATACATGTACAATAATAACGATATCAAATAATATTTAATAACATACACTTTGCAGATAAAATTATTTAAATTTGAATTTTTTACGATAAATATTATTTTTTATTAGACCACTTGTTCGATCGATAAATTAATTAATTATGGCTAAAAATTGATTTCAATCTAGAAATAAAAGTTGTCTTTCTAATGCAATATTATAGGATCAATTAAGACAATTATGGGTAAAGGGTTTGTCGGGGCATGCATCTTTAAGTGGAAATTGGACATTATTTTCTGGAAAGTTAAAGTTGAAGCTACTTTGAAATCAAGTAACGAATCCAACTTTTAGGACACGTCTAAAAATCAAAACCCAAAACCATGGTTTTTGCAACGTGTTTGAATCGGGGATTAGTCTAAGAAAAAGATGATTACATAATTTAAAAGATTCCTCGTTATTTTTCTAATACGAAATATATTTCTTAATAAAGATAGAATCCTAAATAGACTGTTGTTTTCTTTAATGTAAAATTATGTATCCTAAAAATGTTTAATTTCTACAAATAAAACGAATGAATGTATGATAATCTCACTAATTATATTAAAAAAGAAACAATGGAACACAAATGTACATGTTTGATTCTGAAAATGGTGGTGTTGGTGCATAATTAATTAGGAAGTCTGATCCATGATTAATGGGACTGTATCTACCATTATTAATTTACGTCGGGCGGCGGTGGGAATAGTATTTATCATGGGAAAAGTGAAAAACGTAGAAAACATGACAAAAGTCATTAAACTTTGGTTATCAACCTATACCTGAAAAAGTAAGCCACAGTTATTGCTTTACTAAATTAATATTGATGCTGTGTTGCAACTACTATACAACTCTATTCATTTATGTATATATGGTTGAGAAAGAGAAGTGAAAGAGAAGGGTGTTAATTCTTTGAATTTTCGAAAAAATCAAACTTTTGAATTAAGTTTTTTAGACTTCGAAATCTATCAATTTATCTCTTTGATTAACATTGAGCGTTAAATCTGAATTTTTTTGAATCGTTTGATGTTGTATGTTATGTCACGGTGTTAACATTTGGTACATTTAAATTTTTAATTTAAAACTTATAAAAAAAGCTTTTAAAAATATATACGTAATGCATACGGCAAAAATAAGTGTAATATCTAAAGGAACAAATTGTTAAAAATTATTGGTCATAATTTGTCAAATGACTTAATTGATTCAATCTATCTGTTCGAAAGTGTAATTGATGCAATTTCTCATGTTGAATGGCATAATTGAGGGTAAAAAAGCTCATGAGCTTAATTGATTTTTTAAGTTTAATGGCTTAAGGCATCCTTAAGCCTTTTATGTGTAAAAATAATTTTTTTTAAAAAAATGAGGAAAATGACAGATATAAGTTACTTCAAAACTATGTTTTTAAACGTTTTATGAATTCTTTTTACTCATTTACTTCATACTTTTTTAACGTACAATTTAATATAGAATGTGTTAAAATTTAGGGATTAATTTAAAATAAAAAACTATAGTTTGGAGACCTCTTTACAGATAACTCTTTTTTTATTAAGTAGTGATAGACAAATATCGAGACTTAAATAGGGGTGAGAATTTGGTGGAAAATTTTCGAAAATTGTGGGGATTCAAACTGGCGAGATGAGGAATAACTGAAATCTTCACCTATGGGTACGAGATGGGGAAAGTTTTATCACTGAAGCTCAAATGGGGACGTGAATTATTATATCCGAACCGTAATCGTATAAATAACCGTAGGGATCTCAAAAAATATCCGCAAGGATCCTTGGTATTTTATAAGATTTTTTAAAAAATATACTTATTTATATATATACACCTAATATATATCTTAGTAAAAAAAATCTGAACTATATTATTATTGCTTTAACGAGAGAACCTATCCACACTCAAGTTTCTCAACATGTTGTAGAAACTGGTGTAAAACTGTAAGTTTTCACTCTACTTTTATTCACCATAATATAGGATATATATACAAGTTAAAAATCCCTAAATTAGGTAACAAATAAATAAAATATAAATCCCTAAGATTAAGCCTCATAATCGCCTAATAATCTGTCTAAGATACGACAAAAAGAGATAAGGTCTTATCCTTATCTTGAATTACAGATACATACTCACACTCCCCCTCAAGTTGGTGTGTATACATTGTATAGGCCCAACTTGGACAAAAACTTATCAAAGACTGGTTTGGATAGTGCTTTAGTGAGCACATCTGCAAGTTGTTCTTCGGTAGGAACATGAGTTAAGTTCACAATTCCACCATTCACTTTTTCAAAGCAATAAAATGTCATCGATCTCCACATGCTTTGGTACGATCATGATGGACTGGATTCTTTGCGATCTGAATAGCGGATGATTATCACCAAGATCTCTAGTTTCCTTTCATGCTCTATATTTAACTCTCTTAGAAGTCTTAGTAACCATATTCCTTCACAAATTCCCAATGCTAAGGCTCTATACTGCTTCAAAGATCGCTCCTAGAAACAACGATCTTTTCTTACTCCTCCAAGTAACTAAGTTGCCCCATATAAAAGAGCGATATCCACTAGTCGACCTTCTATCAAGAACTTCAGCGCCCAAATAGAATCAGTAAATAATTTTACGATTCTATCTTGATTTTCTTGAAGAATAATCCATGTCCAGAGTACCTTTTCGGATACCTTAGAATTACATTTTGCGACTTCTAAATGCCCTTCTCTAGGATTAGTCATATCTTTGACTAATTACATTGTGAGAAAGGAAATATCCGGTGCAGTCGGAGATAAGTAAATGAGTTTTCCCACTAGTCTTTGAAACCCGACCTTTATCAACCTCGGCTCCCATTTCTTCTCCTTTGAGCTTGAGCGGCTTCCATAGGAGTATCGCGAGGTTTACACCCCAAAGATACATACCAGCCTCGAGAGTAAATCCGAGTACATATTTTCTCTCTGGTTTATTACGGACCCTTGCTCGATCTAGCAACCTCCATGCCTAGGAAATATCCGAGTTTCCCTAGGTCTTTTGTTTCAATTCTTTGCTCAATAAGTTCTTCAACCGACCGATTCCACCTTCATCATCTCCTGTCACTACAATGTCATCAACATATACAATGAGGATAACTTTCTTCCTATTGAAAGATGCTTTAACAAACAAAGTATGATCTGCTTGACACTTTGTTTATATCCATTCTCTCTAAGGACTTTTGTGAATCATCAAACCAAGCCCTAGGTGATTTGCTTCAAACCATAGAGAGATTTCTCCAGTTTACAAACCTTCCGACTTCCTAACTCGGACTTCATCCCGTGGGCATTCTCATGTAGACCTCATCTTCTAATTTGCCATTCAAGAAGGCATTTTTATGTCAAGTTGGTGAAGATTCCAGTCTTTGTTTACAACAAGACTAAGAAGTACTCGAACAGTGTTTAGTTTTGCTACAGTGCAAAAGTCTCATTATAGTCAATACCATAGGTTTGTGTAAAGCCCTTGGCTACAAGCCCGCCTTGTACCTTTCTATGCTTTGCCATCCGAGTTATACTTTATTGCAAAGACCCACTTTACTCGCTAACTGGTTTTTACCATGTGGTAAATCGATGTGATCCAAGTGCCATTTTTCTCAAGTGCTTGAATTTCTTCTTCAACAGCCTTCTTCCATCTAGAGTCTTTTAGGGCATCATCAATTGTTTTGGGAATCTCCTCCTTATCAATGCAAGTCAGTAAAGTCTTAAAAAAGAGGGCATTAACTTTCCATAGGCAACATACTTGAATAGGATACTTTGTACATTGTCTAACCCCTTTTCTCTTAGCAATAGGTAAAATTTCCATATCAAATAAATAAGGAGAAATTTCATTACCTCCATCATCCTCCAAGGCAGCTGGACTCAATTCCAACTCTCGGCAAGTGTTAGATTGCAAAATGGCCTCGGGAATGGTCTTTTTCTTTCTCGTGTGTAGACACTGATTTTTTTGTAGTCCATGTGTTTTGAGGAATAGTTTTAGGAGGTGAAAGGTTGGGAGAAATTTCTTTGGTGAAGGAACATCAACAGGAATATGAGAATGTACTGGTGTAGTTGATTTAGGTGGAGACTCAATATCATGAGATGTAGTAGGCAGAACATCTGAAGGTATCAAAGAAGATGGGAATGGGTATACCTGATGTTTTAGAGGCTGGAATTCTGTCCAAGTCTCCCCCTGAATTGTAGCTTTGGTAAAATAAGGTTCTGCTCAAAAAGGTTACATCCATCGAGACAAAGAATTTTTTTAGTAGGAGGGTAGTAACATTTGTAGCCCTTTTTAAGTGAAGAATATCCCACAAAGACACACTTAAGAGCCATAGGATCTAATTTTGATTTTGAAGGGTCCACATTTTTTACAAAAACAGTGCAGCCAAAAATTCTAAGAGGAAGAACAGAGGAAAGAGGTTTGAAATAAGGATAACTCTCTAAGAAAACAGCCCTTGGTGTCTTGAATTTAAGGACTTTACTCGGCATTCTATTGATAAGATAAGTGGCAGTTAACAAAGCCTCACCCCACGATATTTTGGTATATGTCCGAAAATAACAAGGATCTAGTTACCTCTAGTAAATGCCTATTCTTTCTCTCGGCAACCCCCGTTCTGTTGTGGTGTATCCACACAGAGCTAATTTGGACAATGCCTTTTTCCTGAAAAAATTTACCCAAAGAAGTAGCAAAGAACTCTCCCCCATTATCGGATTTGAATAGTTGAATTTTACTCTGGAATTGATTTTCAACCATAGTATAAAACCTTTCAAAAATAGATATAGTTTCAGATTTATCTTTCATTAAATAAGTCCATGTCGTCCTACTATGATCATCAATGAAAGAAACAAACCATCGACACCCATTAATATTCTTCACTTTAGAGGGACCCCAAACATCACTATGGATTAAAGCAAAGGGTTGAGAAGATTTATAAGTAGATGGGAGATAAGAGGCTTTTGTTTGTTTAGCAAGAGGACAAATATGACATTTAAACAAGCGTGGTTTTTATTAATAAATAGAGCAGGAAATAGTTTAGCAAGATAATAAAAACTAGGGTGGCCTAGTCGATAATGCCATAACATAATTTCATCATGCTGCCCTAAAGGAGAAACAGAACTAGTAAAAGCTGAATGAGTTGATTTAGGAGTGCCATAGAGGATATAGAGCCCATTGTGCAATCTAGCATTGCCAATCATTTTCTTGAATCCGATTGCAAAATAAATACAACCATTATCATTAAACTTTGAGCAACATTGCAAATCCTTAGAGAGTTTACTCACTGAGAGTAAATTGCAAGTAAGATTTGGTACAAAAAGAACCTCCTTAAGGAAAATATCCTTATTAAGAGCAACAGAACCAGACCCATGTATAGGGGATACAGACCGTCTGCGATTTTAATAGATTGCTTAGAGCATGAGGGTTCAAAGGCGAAAATAATGTTACATTACCCGTCATATGGTCGGATGCTCCTGAGTCAATAATCCACGCTGGAGCATCTTGTGTAGCTAAAAAGGCTGTAGGGAAGAACCCAGTCTGTGTACCTTCTTCTGACAGAACCACATTTGCATTGCTAGTGCCTCTCATGTTGCCAAACATCTTTTGGAGTGTAGCAAGTTGCTCCTCTGAAAAAACATCACTGCTCATTGTACTGACAGAATTGGACTGTGATTCTCGGGGTGCTTTCTGTGAAGTAGATCTCAAATCACCGGCTTGCCATGTAATTTCCAAAGACTGTTCCTTCAAGTGGCCCAGTTTTTTCAAAAATCACAAACAGTCTCCCCTTTTCTAGTCTTAGTTGAGGAGGAAGACGAGTAATTAAAGCAGAACTGTCAGATGTGGGAACAACAGGAAGCATAAAAGACCTTTTGCTTTCTTCTCTTCTGACTTCTGCAAAGACTTCGCGAATGGAAAGAGGAGGCTTTGTACCAAGAATCCGAGCCTTCACAAAGATCCCGGTCGGTGTTGAGACCATTGAGAAATTGAAAGACCCTCCGTTTGTGCTTGTATCTTTCGTACAAAGTTGCATCTTTAGGAGTTTCCCAATCATGTTCTGCATATAGATCAAGTTCTTGCCAAAAGCTTGACAGTGTGAAAATACTCGGTAACACTCGGACCATCTTGCTTCAAATTGGACACCCGACTCTCAATGTTAAATAGTTCGGAGGTGTTGTCTGTGTTAGAATAGGTCTCTGAACGACTTGCCATATATCTGCTTTTGTTTTCGTAAAGGAGAAAATGTGTACCAATGTCGGGGACATGGTATTGATTAGCCAAGACATCACCCTACCATTCTCACGCACCCACTTTTCACATCCCGGATCTGTGGAAGGAGGTTTCTTACTCTCCCCGAAATATAGCCGAGTTTTCCTCGACCCGAGAAGGAAGATTTTGTGATTGGGACCATGGAAGATAATTATGGCCCAAAAATCGATGGCAAGCAAGTATTTCTTGTTCGGGGAGTTACGAAAAATCATCGACAAGAAAATGAGGATCTGTCGAAGGAGTAGCCCCAGGATGCGATAGGAGAAACCATCGTTTTTAAATCGGAGAATCGATCCTGGTGATACCATGTAGAAACGGTGTAAAATCGTAAGTTTTCACTCTACTTTTATTCACCATAATATAGGATATATATACAAGTTAAAAATCCCTAAATTAGGTAACAAATAAATAAAATATAAATCCCTAAGATTAAGCCCCATAATCTGCCTAATAATCTGTCTAAGATACAGCAAAGAGATAAGGTCTTATCCTTATCTTGAATTACAGATACATACTCACACATGTTTCTATCTTAAATTTTAGATATAAGCTAAAATCATCGTTTAAATCTTCCCCAACACAACACCCTTTCAATCTTCATCATTTCATAACTAATTCTAATTGAAGTATCTAAATTTTATATTTTAAACTGAATTGGCCATTTATTTTTGTTAGTGAAATAGTAATTTTGTTTACTATTTGTGGGTATGGGGATTTCTCAAAAATCATGAGAATCCGCACATAAAGAGTATGGAGATAAAAAAATCTCTAAAATCGTAACCGCGAGTGTTGAGAATAATATGAGAAATGCAAAATCGTCCCGCCTCACCCGATTCTCACCCCTAGACTCAAACTCACACAACTAGAGGTGTAAGTCTCTATTAGAGCCTATGGGTCTTGCCCCTAAAATTTAGAGAATCAACATTTAGTCCTTTAAAAATTTTAATTTGACCACTTTAAAAAATTTAAAAATATTATTATATTTTAAAAGTTTTGAATATTTTAGATTAAGTCCCTTTTTAAAATTTCTTATTAAATCTCAAAATTTTAAAAATTTTAAATAGGCTCCCTCAATCTGAGTTACCAAGATTTACCCCTCTAACAGGTAAAGCGGATGAACATCCATAACCACTAAATCAATTATTGAATTTCAAATAACTCTTATTTTAATATTAATATTTTTTCAGTTATAAATATAATTGCATGTGCCACCCTAATTTTTGGAACTCATTAGCTGAGTGACCTTCAGCCAACTAAAATGATTAGGATTGGTAATTTGGTATTGCTATTTCCTTGATTGAAGAAAGGAGATGTGATGAGAGAAGGCAAATGTTTGCTTCAGATTTGAAAGTAAAAAAAAAAAAGGTAAAAAATTTATTCTAGCAACGATTACAGCCATCTTGAAAGTGACAAATCTTGCTTCCTTCACCTTTAGAATAGCTGCCCTCTGAGACAAAACAGTAATAATCATTAACTCAGGTTTTTTAGTTGGCTCTCATTTAAGTTTTCAGCTTTCCTTATCCAATTACTTTACCCCTCCCCCCCCCCCCACCCCCAGTTTTACCTCACACCATACCTAGAGCATGGCCTACAAAAGGTCACGTGAGGGTTGGCTGAATTCACGTGGGAATAGTGTGCCCTGCAAGTTGCAACACCTATATATAATTGTAATAATACCGAATAAAAATCCTCTGTTTTCTAATTATGTTTTTTACTATGTTTTATATTAAAAATATTAAAAATTAAATTTTAAATTTTAATTTTAAATTCTACGTCTTAAACCTTAAACCCTAAAAAATACACCCTACTCTTAATTTTTTAAACCCTAACTATAACTTTTAATCTTAAACCTTAAATTTTAAACTATAAAACTACTTTTTAAATGGAGGCACAAAAAAAAAAGCATAGTTGACGATTTCCACCCAATAACAGCACCAACATAACTAAAACTTACTCCCACATCCGACTACATGAAAATGCAATATAGGAATTCATGCAAAATTAGCGCATGACATTTATATTATAAGCACGTCATTTATAGTCTCAACTAATAAAAATTGATAATTTTGTTAATTTTTTTCATGTTATTTTTTTATTAAATGAATTTTTTATATAGTAAAAATTATTTTTTAAATTTAATTTATAATAAATATAAATAAAGAATAACTTAGTAAAAAGATGTCATAAAAAATTAATAAGGATAAATCTATGTTATAATTTTACCGTGTGATGGGACTAAATAATGAGGTTTCAATTCTCACCCTAAATATATAGTAGTTTTAAGTCTATATATATATTTTTATATAAATTAACAAAACGCGAATAATTAATTATCTAGTTTGTTTAAGGGGGAGGCGGGCTCAACTTCTCTAAACTCTTTATAACCCAAGACTTGGCTGCCCTTCAAACATTCACTGCAACAGCTGAAGGTGGGATCTATTGAAACAACAAATCCAAGAAAAAGAACCGTTCTTTTCTTCTCTTTTTTAGAAAAAAAGGGGTCTTAAAGCTTAAAAGAAAGGTGATTGCAGAAAGCAATAGCAAGCTTTTCTTCTTCTTCTCCATGTTCCTTCCTCTCCTCTCTCTAAACAATCCCTCCTTTTTCCTTTACACTTTCTCTTTCCATCCATTTTCCTTTGTATTATCATTAAAGCTGAATTCCCCTCCATTCCCGCTCCTCCCCACTACCCCATCTTCCACCACCGGTTTCTAAAAGATTGATTGATTTATTTTCACTTAAACTCCAGCATATACTCTAACATGTTGGATAGCACTACCGTTCCAGTGTTTCCCTCTGAAAATGGGGTCACTCAGAAAAGAAAGAGAAGGCCTGCAGGTACCCCAGGTAAAAGGAAAAACCAAACTAAAAGCTATTACTACTTATGTAGTTAATTCTGTTGGTTTTGGATTGTTTATTTTTGTGTTTGTGAATGTAGATCCGGATGCAGAGGTGGTTTCTTTATCCCCCAGAACGTTGCTGGAATCAGACAGGTACGTTTGTGAGATCTGCAACCAAGGGTTTCAAAGAGACCAGAACCTCCAAATGCATAGGAGAAGGCACAAGGTTCCCTGGAAGTTGCTGAGAAGAGAGACACAGGAGGTGAAAAAGAGGGTGTACGTTTGCCCCGAGCCGAGTTGCTTGCACCATGACCCTTGCCACGCCTTGGGAGATCTGGTTGGCATCAAGAAACATTTCAGGAGGAAGCACAGCAATCACAAGAAATGGGTTTGCGACAAATGCTCTAAAGGTTACGCGGTTCAGTCTGATTACAAGGCTCATCTCAAGATTTGTGGCACCCGAGGCCATTCTTGTGACTGTGGCCGTGTTTTTTCCAGGTCAGTTTTGAAACCCCATAACACCACCACCACCACCACCACCGTATCATTAGTATTACCCTTTTCTCCCTTCTTTTCCTATATATCGTATGCAATTATGACACTTTTTTCTTTTTCTTCTCTTTTTCAAACCCTAAAAAAAGTTATCCTATCTATACATACATACATACATACACACTCACTGGTTTTTATAAGTTTCGTACTGCTAAGCATTGAGTATTCCCCCTGTTCTTGTTGGGGTCTTCAAACTAAAACAAAATCTGAATTATTCAAAATCCAAGAATGATTTTATCTACAGTAGAGAGTGACCTCATGCTTGTGGCCTATGTCTTTAATTTGTCTGGTTTTTGTCGTATAAGTATAATATTATTATCGAACGAACATATTAAAACTTATATAGTATATTATCAGAAATTTATTCAGTCATGGCCGCTGAGAGTGAGACCCCATTTCAATTTTTTATTGCTTTGTTCCTATTTAACCCTACATGATTGAACTAGATTTGATTGCTTCCTTGATTGGTATTGTTTTGAATCGTTGTTTTGCTCTTTTGTCGTTTAAGGGTTGAGAGTTTCATCAAACACCAAGATGCTTGCACCGGTCGAGGACTAGGAGTTCAACGGCCTGAATCACAGGCGCTGCACCCTGGCTGCTCCTCCCGAACGGATTCAAGCACTAGTCCATCAAGCGATACTAACTTTGGCATGGCCGCTGCGGTGCCTGGATTGCCAATGCTGAAGAAATCGACTGAGCCTGCTTTCTTGCATAGCAATGCGTCTACTTATGAACACCGACACCAGCTGCAACACAACCTTGAACTTCAGCTTCTACCATCATCAACCACTCGGTCACCGCGGAATTCAGATGAAAATTGCGCGACTTATTTGAAGCTTTCGATAGGGTCGAGTGAAGGTGGCATAAAGAGTGAAGCCAACAAGCTTGGTTTGGATACATTTAGGGAAAAGAATGCCAATGAAACAACAGTGGAAGCTAATAAGCTGAAAGAGTTCGCAAGTTCGCAGCTAAAGTTAGCCATGGCCGAGAACACCTATGCCGAAAAGGCCAGACTAGAAGCGAAGAAGCTGATTGAGATGGCTGAGCTTGAGTTCGCAAGTGCTAAAAGGCTAATGCAACAAGCCCAAGGTGAACTCGAGAAGGCTCAAATCTTGAAAGATCAAGCAACGAAGAAGATAAGTGCTACTGTCATACAAATCACTTGTCAAGCTTGCAAGCACCAATTCCAAACATCAACGGCAGCAGTTCTAGCTGATGAGACCTCACTTGCTATGAGTTACATGTCCACGGTCACAACAAAAGGGGAAGTAAAGTGGCGGAAAGTTGATCATACAAGGAAAATGATCGACTCTTAGCCTTTAAAATCTTTGTTTTGTTCTACATGTCATGTAGTTCACTTCTTTTGACAAATTTGGTAACTTTGAAAAAGGGTTGTGGAATTGATTTAATACATCTTCATTTGTTTAATAGAAAAAAGTAGATGATGCAATGTAATGTAGTGAAGCGTAACATCTATATGAGAGATTCTGATATGAAGAAAAAAAAGATTACACCTTGGGATTCTCCCTAATGTGAATGTTATAAAACATCAGTGTACTCATTTGTCAAAAAAAAAACATCAGTGTACTCGAAATTTTGTCTTGGGAGTTGGCACTCGGCATGAAGGAACAAGGCAGCATTGGAGGACATTCACATACGTACGTGTAGTTAAAAATTACTGCTAAATTTGGCTTGCCATTTTAAAAGCGTGATGGGTTTTACTTATGCTTCAAGAAAAGCAAGGCAAAACAAAAAGGAAGAACAGAAAGAAAGGGTTATTGCTTGTTAGGTTTTAGGCATAATTTGTATACAGTGAGGGGAAGCTAGCCATGCTTTAAAAAGAAGATGAAAACAAAGACAGTGTCTTCTTATGAATGAATGACACATGGAATATGTTGGGGGACCATTCTAGCTAGAAAATAGGAAGAGCCATTCAAGTTTCAAACAGGAATTCAATGTTTGGATAGAAAGAAAGTGTGGATGATGAAAGAAAAGAAAAGAAGAGTCATTTTCATTGCGTTTGTGTCTGTTCAATTGAATTACACATGTATATAAAAAAGAAAGCACCATGTTTTTCAGTGCCATAGTTGAAATGGTTATACGCAGGCAATAGTCCTTCTCAAACATAAAAAACAACACTCACTTTATCAGAGAAATCACAAGAGGTTGCAGACACCCTGCAATCTTTTCATTCAATTTTCTTTTACCCCAAATGTTACGTTGAATGTACAACATGTTATGGTATAATTATGATGCGACACTAATCGAAATATTATAAAATACAGAATTCAAAATGTTATTCAACAACCTAAAATATTACATTTTTTGATAATATTTTAGATTGGTGATCTCACGATAAGTATCAATATTCAGAGACAAGTTTCGTTATTTAATTTCAACCTAAAATGTTATCATAAGCAACAAGTATTGATACTCGGAGCAAGTTTCGATACTTAAAATCAACCTAAAATGTTATCAGAAGTGACAAGTGTCGATATTCGGAGCCAAATTTCGATACTTAATCACCAACCTAAAATATTATTAAAAAGTGTAACATTTTAAGTTGGTGGGTAACATTTCAGTTGATGCCGTACCGTATCATAATGCACCCGACACTCACCCGTCACCCCTACTAATTATAACAAAACAACAACAACCAAACTGAGACCATCTAAAATCTAGTGGTTTGTTCATTTATACTTTTTACTTTCGCAAGTTGAGCCAAGGCAAAGGAGAAGACAGTGTGACAATGAACTAAAAGGTTTCCATTTTCTCATCTTCCTTTTTCTTTTGTTTGTTTGTTTAGCAGGACCACATACAGAACTCTTTCCCCACCTTTTAGCGCACTTTCCTTTTTCCATGTCCTTTACATAGCCAATGCCAAATGCCAAAATGACTGTGTTCTTGCATTAATTTCAAATGCTTTATGCTCTAACACTTATCTCTCTTGTAGTAATCCGAAGAAAGCTGCAAATACTTTTTTTTTTCCTTTAGGTTTGTTAGAGCTTTGACCTAATTAATCTGGACCGACCTGAGTTATACACACGGCTTTGATGGGTGAGTTTACCAATGAGGATTTTCTGCATACACAAAGTCTCAAACTCAAAACTTACTCAAA
This sequence comes from Hibiscus mutabilis, assembly GCA_019671005.1. NCBI lineage: Eukaryota > Viridiplantae > Streptophyta > Magnoliopsida > Malvales > Malvaceae > Hibiscus > Hibiscus mutabilis. The sequence goes on along the minus strand of JAGYYJ010001413.1, from coordinate 71,509 downwards.
CGATATCGAACTACTCATCACTTAGACCAACACAGTGTAATAATTCGAAGAAAGGTGAAAATACGTTTTCTTATACAAACTACTTAGTATATAATATAATATAATATAATATTCACAAAAGTGGGCTTGTCTTATCCATGTGTTGGTCATGGTGGATAGCTATAAAATCTTCCCCACATGGTGAGAAGGTGGAAAAACCCTACTTTTAGAACTAGGGATTTATTTTATATACACACCCATACAAATGCACACTTTTGGACAATGACATGCTAATCTCTGTTTAATTTTAATTCTTAAATGTAGTGATAGGGATGATTTCCTTAGCACTATATTTTCCTACTAATTGCAATTACAAGTATTATATATTCCTTATTATTTTTAGTATCATGTTGGTTAAAATTAATGAAATAAAACATTGACCTCGTATTTTTTTATTTAATCTGCAGATTACGCTATCCAAACCTAGATCACTTAAGAAGAACATATCATTCTTTACCACCGAAACTACTCAATAAATTATAGTATACTTAGTTTAAACTCCTTCGTGTATTAGTTTAATTTATGCTTGATTCCGTAACATATTCAACTTGAATTAGAAGGTACTCATGGACAACCCATGGAGATCGAAAGGTTTGAATTTTTCGAAAAAGGCAAGGCAGTTGAGGAGGGTAGAATATGGGTTATATAGGCTGGCTGGTAAGGGAATTTTAGAGCCCAACTTCAGCCTTCTTTGCCCTACACACATATATTTTAGGGTTTGTCCTATATATAATAATCTTGCAAAATTATCCACTCTTCTCAGATTAATAAAAAATTATACTATTATTAAGTACGTCACATGTTAATCCGATGTTGATTTAGATGAAAAATGTTCTTTTCTTTCCTAACTTTATATAGTCTTTGAATAAGATAATTAAAAATTAGTCATTTCGGTCAGATATCGTTTTAGCCTTCGTTAACATTAGGTTCAAATTTGATCGGACGATTTTTCTCTTATAAAAAACCACGCACGTAAGGATTAAGCCAATATTCAATATGATTTTGAATATAAATTCTTTACGACTTAACCTATAATCATTGTTGAATAATATTTAAAAAAAACAATTTACATATAATATTTTCTTCCATTTGTAGCGTGAATGTGGCAAAATTTAATATTATAATTTTTGAAGATAATATTATATTACATTTTTAAGAAAAAAAGGAATTAAGAGATGTTATATTGTGCAAAACTATGAAGATAATCTTTCGTAGTGAATACAAAAATTTGGGTTGAAAGGATCGCCTTTATAATGAGCCTTTTACAAAATTTAATATGAATTAGTCGATCAGTGAGTCGAAAACCAATGGTTAAATAAAAAAATCTTCAAAATGCTAGAAAAAACTTAAATAAAAACATATATTAATCCCATCACGCAATCAAATTTCTAGAAAAATTATAACTATTTATTACACATTTAAGTTGTAATAATCAATTAATAAAAATATTTCCAGTAATTTATTAATAATTAGTTTTAAAATGATAATTACTTGTGTGGTATAACTATTTCTTTAAGATTAAATGTAAATATTAATTATATGATTGCGTTTACCATTTCAATTGGTTAGGGATTTGCATTCGTTTTGTTCTTCGAAATCAGTATTACTCTGAATCCTAAAATATAAACATGTCAGTAATACTTTTACGAGCTTGAATATGTTTACGCAATTTAAAATTAAAAAGTGTTATATTCTTTTTAATCATTGAATGGGTGAAAACGAATATTGAGATTGAGCGTAACAAAATGTATAGATTTTTATGAGAAAAATAAGTAGATTATTTTTAATTTAAAAGTTTTAATTTTAACAATTAAATTCAGTTAATCTAATGATTTAAAAATAATGTAAAATGTCTAAATTTTAGACCGTGTACTTGGATCATAACTTATTTTCTCACGTACTACAAAACTACTCATTATCCTTTAAACTCTTGAATCGAAAACCATTGCGAGTTTAAGCCGGCTTGAACTCAACTTCTTAAAAGTTACCGTAACAACGATATCTACATGAACTAAAATTAAATTAGAAAAAAAGTACACTTTTAATGGTGTTTGGACAACATAGTTTAATGGCATATCTAAAAAAATTATGAATAGAGACTAGAGTGACTATCTAATAAAATATTAAAAATATTTTTTAGAATTATGCTTATAATATTTTAAAGTTCGTATTGTCACATCATTAAAGTTGACATGTCATCATTTTATAAACTGACATTAATTTATTAAAGAAAAAACACATAAATTCATATGTTGTTAATTATTTAACGACATAATATATTTTTTATCAGCAAGTATGATTTTAACAACAGATGTTGACATGACAAAGGCGATTGATGATAATAGTTCTGATAGATAAACATTATTTTTTTTAAAAAAAGTAACATATGAACGTGGTAATTCATACATTGTTAATTATTTAATGATAGAGTATTTGACATGATAAAGGGCGATTGATGGTAACTATTCTGTTTGTTAACATTAATCAAAGGGAAAAATTATATAATTCAGGAGTTTGAGGGCTAAACTGATAAAATTAAAAAATGGTCAACATTGTTAATTTTGAAATACTACGAGAGTTAGATTAATGTAATTAAAAATATGGAAAATATATATTTAGTACCCCAATTATGCTTGTATTATTATTCTGGTACCCTAACTATTATTTTTGGCAAAATAGTACCTAACGTTACGTTTTTGTTATGTTTTGGTACCTGGTCGTTAAAAACTAACGTAAATAGTGAATTTTCTTGGGTTAATAACAGTTTTAGTCCACAAACTTATACAATCTGTCAATTTAGTCTAAGATTCTATCAATTTAAACATGGGTAAAACTTCGATACACAAGCTGTGTAAAACTAATTTTACACAAGCCTGTGTATTTACACTATAAAAACCCAAATCCTAAATTCCTAACCTAACCCTAAAAAACTAAACCCTAAACCTTATACCCTAAATTCTAAACACTAACCTTAAATTATAAACCCTACAACCTAAACCCATAAACTTTAAACCCTAACCCTTAAAACTAAAAAACACGTGTAAACTAAAGTTTACACGGACTGTGTATCAAAGTTTTTCCCTTTAAAAATTATTTTATTTTTTAGATTAAAATAGTAAATTCCTCATTTTTCTTCTTTCAGCCGAATGTAATATGCAGTTTTACCCCCAAAATTAAGATGGTGTTTTAAATTGATGGATTTTAGACAAAATTGATCAAATATAAGTATTTTGGACTAAAAATGTGATTATACCAAATCATGCCATCATTTTTGTTAGTTTTTAATGGTTGGGTACCAAAATAAAATAAAAATGTAATGTTAAGTACCATTTTACCAAAAATAATAGTTAAGGTACCAAAACGGTAATATGAATACAGCTGAGTATTAAATATGTAATTTTTCCTTTAAAATATGAAACAACATCGTTGACTTGAGATTACTACAAAAATATAGAATTACCTCATTAGCCTATTTTTATAGCTAATATATATGATTGATTTCACTTAAATGTGGAAATATTTCCTCTCCTGAGAAAATTTTCAACCAAGTAAATTAACTTAAAACTTTCAAAATGGATCACTTAATTGCCACCCAAACATTTTCATTTTTAACTTAAATCTTTTTATACACTTGAAAAGTGGCACCAAATAAGACAATAATACGTTGGCCGCCTAATTATTTTAGGATAAACTACACAATAGTCACTAAACTATTACTATTTTCTACTTTGATCAACAATTTTTTTAATAAAAGTATCATCACTGTAATATTTTTATTTAGGATTTAGAGTTAGAGTTTAGAATTTAAAGTTTTAGGGTCAAAGATTTAGATTTTATATTATAAAGAAGGGTAATGTAATTTTTTTGTATAACTATCGATATCTAACTCATTACTGACTAATGCGGATCAGGTACTGCAGAGACTCATTATAGGAGCGACCCTCCCAATCCAATTTTTCCATCCACAATGCCATATAATTCAGACTAAATTGACTGAATATATATATATATAAGTATTAAATTATTTCTAATTAAAAATAGGATCAAACTGAAAAATATCTAAATAACAAGGGTAAAATTAATATATAATTTTTAAATTAAGACTAAATTGATTGAATAAGTAAGTTGGGATGGTTAAATATTCTATTATACCAATTTTCGTAACTTGCACGTCACCATTGCGGTTAACAACTCGATGACTATTTTGTAACAAAATCTAAAGTTTAATTTTTATTATGTAACTTTTTAAAGTTCAGTGACTATTTTTATATTTTTTTGGGATAATTTAATGATCATTTGTGTATTTTATCCTATAAATTATGTTTTTAAATAGATGATTTTGCCGTTTATTTTTAATATCATTTCTTTGAAGATTCCATTACATTTGTAAACAGAGAGGGCAGATGGCCGGGTTTGGGTGTTATATTTGGAGCTCATGATCGGCAGCTTCAGCTGGATGCCGAGGATAACTGGCATCAACAACAATCCCCATAATGTATGTATGTTGTCGATTTCCACCTTGATTTAGCAGTGTATTAGAAATAGTAAAAGACACTTGCTTTGTTCCAAAAGCTATGTTGAAAATGGGGAAAAAAACATGGACCCCCCAATCTTAATGAATCAAGCAGATGGTGTTTGTTGCACCAGACAAATTTCTCTCCAACATCTTAATCAACGCTGGAAATTATAATTCTAAATCCTCTGATTATCTGGAAGCTGCAGTGTGATTAGGACGCTATTTAGGTGATGATTTTCAATCATTAATCTGCACAGTTTAATCATAAACTAAAGAAATATATGGAGAATAAAGTTCCAATGGTTTCAGTTGGAGGCTTAACCATGCCAGTGATTGGCATGGGGACTGCTTCGTATCCACCAGCTGATGCAGCCACCGTACAATCAGCCGTTGTCGAGGCAATCGGGGCCGGATATCGCCATTTCGATACGGCTTTCATATATGGGTCTGAGCAGCCACTTGGTGAAGCAATTGCTGAGGCTCTGAACATTGGCCTCATCCACTCCCGGGATGAACTCTTTATCACTTCCAAGCTTTGGTGTACTTGTGCTGAACATGACTTGGTCATTCCGGCCATCAAAACGAGTCTCAAGTAGCGGTTTTTACTCTGGGAAAACTCCCAATTTGATCATCCATTCATTCTCTTCATGTAAATTTGTGTGTTTTGTAGGAATCTTCAACTGGAATATCTTGATCTTTATCTAATACATTGGCCATTAAAGTTCAGCAAAGAGCCGAGTCGTTTCCCGGTCCCGAAAGAAGAAGTATCCGTCATCGATATCGAATCGGTTTGGAGTGCGATGGAAGAGTGTCAACTTCTCGGTCTCACCAAAGCCATCGGTGTCTCTAACTTCTCCACCAAAAAGCTCGACCGAATCCTTTCCTTTGCGAAAATCCCTCCGGCTGTCAACCAGGTAAGCATCCGAAATCAATTTCACTCTAGCCCTGCAATACAACCAATAGAAATGTGCTCAATTGGTTGAATTGTTCAAAAAAGGTGGAGATGAACCCACTCTGGCAGCAAAAGGAGATGAAGGAGTTCTGCAAGGCAAAGGGTATCCATGTTTCAGCTCATTCCCCCCTGGGGTCAAAAGGCACAATATGGGGAGACAACAGGATTTTCGAGTGTGATGTTTTGGAAGATATCGCCAAGGCGAAAGGAAAAACAAGTGCACAGGTGAGTGAGTATCGAATACGAGTATATGTTTCGGTAACAAATCGTTTCGGTCGAGTGACACGAATAGATATATATGACAGGTTTGTCTAAGATGGGTGTACGAGCAAGGAGCAAGCGTGATAACAAAGAGCTTCAACAAGGAGAGGATGAAGGAAAACCTTGACATATTTGATTGGTCATTGAGTTCGGAAGAATTGGACAAAATCAGGGGGATTCCTCAGCGCAAACGAAGCTCCCTCGGTGTATTTATCGAGCACGGCTCAGAGCTAGAGGCAGAGCTATGAGAATAAAAGATCATATGTTTTCAGGTTTAAAATTAATTGATATATGGTAGGTGTTGGACTGATAGATTTTATTTGAGTTTTGGAAGTGTTTAATTCTCAAAAGCTTTTTCTTTTTGCTGAAGTAGAGATTTAATCTTCTTCTTTTTTCAATTAGATTAAGTTATAAATCAAAGTTCTTATAAAAGTGATTATCTTAGTAATTAGTATTTGATCAATTTTGCTTAATAGCTACTTTAGCCCTCTATTTTAATGAAATTCTCACTCCAACTCTTTTATTATTTATCCATTCAATTAAAAAGTGAATAACCGAGAACAATAGATGATCGATTTCACTTTTCCATTCATTTCTCATACTTGTGATCAGTATAATTATATACTTAACTCTCGATACTTGTACATTCTTTCGTTTAATTCTAATTCTAAACAATTCAATATTTATAAATTTTCAATTTAGCTTGATTATAAAAAAATGAAAATAAAAAATGTATATAATTTTAAAAAAAACTAAATAATTATAAGAATTATTTTTTAACACGATACCAATTAATTCGAACTCCAACGCTGACCTAAAATTAGTTTCAAATTGGAAGTTGAATTTATTTTTACTACTACTTAGACAAGTTCTAAATGATAGAGGGACACGTGTTCATCAGTGAAAGGAGGGGAAGACGGCCCGATATATCTAATTTGCCCATTCTGACGACTTTGGATGTAACTAATCCGCTAATTGGCCTAAAAAATGTCTAATATTGTCTCATCTTATAAGAGTTCAAATTTCGACATATAAATGTAATACCTCTCTATTTAATAAAAAAAAATATATCGCACTAAGTCACTGTTGTCAAACCACAAAAGTTGGTAATAATTATTGAAGGAACAATAAAGACGTATAAAAATAACATAGCATTCTACACATCGGTCTCATATCATGGTTACCATACAGCCAAAATATTAATATAAACATATGATGCCTAAATGTTCTCCAATGCCTACGTCCATGCCAATGCCACCTACATGCCAGATCTCCCTTTAGGCCATTTAAAGTCAAAGCATGTAACCCGCATGTGCTAACCAACAATTAAGGCACTTTTCCAGCTAATATCTAACAAAAAATCATAGAATTCGCTATGACACAGTTGATGGAAACTCGTAAGGACAACTTAACCTTGCTTACTCGCACTTGATCGACTTGTATATGTGACGAACAAAGAACAGCGAGGCACGGAAACCCACTGTCCCGAGCATCAGGAAGAATCCATAGCAGATGCAGGCCATGTAACCAAAGAAGAATGATGTTTGCATGAATCCGGACATATCTGATCGTGCATAGTAATAATACAAGCAGTAGGCGTAAATAAAGAGACCAGTTGATCCACCACAGAGGAAAGACCTGTGACAAATTAACGACTCGGATCAGCAAAATCAACTATATAACACTTAATGTCATTCTAAGTATTGTTATTAACTAACAAGCCTTTCAACTGAACGGGAAAAAAGTTGTAATCAAACAGGTTAAACAACTAATAATCAACCCAAAAATGAGCCGGTGACATTAAAAGTTAAAATAGAATTAGGGGATATACTCTTCATTCTTTTTATTATGCAAGCTCAGAAATTATCAGGAAATTTCCTTTCTAGAAAACATAAACTTGCCAACTATAGCCAATTTCTTTTGACAGTTCTTAAATTGCATGCAGTATTCATCAAAAGAAATGAAATGTATTTCCCATTAACCACAAACGAGAAGGAGGTGAAATATAGTATGAAATTTCAAAATTCATACTATTTTTAAAAAATGCAAGGCAAAAAGCAATTGGCGTGAATAAAGAATTAGAGAACTTAAGTACCTCCACCACCATTCATGATCCTCAGCAGCAAGTTGGAAATATGTCAAAGCCACAGTTATAAAAGCAGTGACAATCAGAAGGATGATGAAGACAATAAACAAGATGCTATATATGGTATAGATCCTGTGGCCCCAGACGCTGGCAAATATATAGTAAAGCTCAATGTAGATAGCACTGAATGGAAGAAATCCAGCCATTGCCATCTGAGGAATGGCACTCCTGTACCAAGGCAATGGAGGAATCTCTCGAGGATACTTGGTGGTGCGGCAAGGAGCTTGGAACTCAGCCTTGCTATTTTTGCCAGCAATGCCACCCAAAACAAGCAAAGGAGATGTCACTAGTGTCCATATGAGGACTATTACTACAATAGTTCCAAAAGGCAGCGCGGCAGTTGCATTGTATGCAATAGCAACCGTGTTAAGGAAGCAGAATGTGAGAAACAACGGCCCACAGAAAAGGCAGCCAGTCAATAGCAGATTCCTAACCTGTCAATCCGAGAAATCAAATGAACAAATGTGTACACCCCCTTTAAAAGCAACACAGTAACATCTAATACCAGCAGACAAAATCCTTCTACACATACCCAATTCTTTCCTTCAAGCTGAAAGTAGAAAGAAGTTGCTACATATCCTGCAATTCCTGATGTGAGTGCATATATGACCACCAGGGCAGTAAACAGAGCACCTCGGTTGTAGGGATAAAATACACCAACCAATGCAAGCATAAAAATGAAGACCGTTCTGATAGACATAAAAAGTCCAAAAGCGAATAGAATGAAACATCAATAATTGACATATAGATCACAATGAAATAATTGTAGTTTTCACAAATCTGAAAGAAACATAAAAACAGAATAAATAAATAAATGGGATCCTTACAAGGCAAATAGCTGTGTTCCAGATCCAATAGCAGCGGCAAACAAAGAGTTTAACTTTGGGAACCGGAAGACATCTCCATGAATATACTTCCATCCAGTCTCTTCTTGATCATCAGCTGCTTCTTCATCTTGACCATACCTTTCATAAAAATTAAACATTTATAGCAACCAAACCAAAATGGGAGTAAAAATATGGGAAATATATACAAATGTATCAACAGATCTCACTTAATGAAATCATTCTTCAAGACCCGCATGAGAATCGTTGCAAGGAAACCAGTCAACAGGAGAACTGTCACACAAGAGTTGATAATCGAAAACCAATGGATCTCCAAATGGTGCGGCAAAGAAGAAGACATGGAGTATTTATCCATCCTCTTCTCAAACGGTGTATCGGTTTCCTTCCATTTCACAGTATACATAAACTCAGCTTCAACTTCCTTATCCTCGGTCAAATCCAAGAGAGAATGAGGATCCATCCTTGCGCTAACCTCAATAACATGATCCTTGTTATAAAGAACATCAAACTGGATATGCTTGTAAAGGAAATACTTGTACTCACTGGGATCAGTTTTTCCTTCCTTATTAACTTTTCCAATAAAACCCCAGATGGGCAGATCATCATAGTACATTTGGAAATAATAATCCTTATCGACTGCCTTTCGCAAAAGGACAACTTCATCTTTCGAAAGCTTCTTCTTACAAACAACGGAAGAATCTTTTTCCTCTTTAAAATTCAACTTATAAGGAGCACTGACGAGCCGATCTCCATTCAGTACCTCCCCTAATGCTTCTTTCTTCTCCTTTACACGATCTAAATTTCATCGCAAAAATCAACATAATATACTAAATCTAGATTAAAACCTTTAAAATAACAAAATAATAAAAAAAGAACCTGGAGAACAGAAAGGCAGATCAAAGTAGCGATAAGTTTCACTGAAATCAAACAAAAAAAACCAAAATTAAGACATTAATTAAGAAAACAAATGTTAAATGTAATTAGATTTGAACTGAAATGAAAAAGGGGGAATTGAGTTAGGATCCAAAAGCTAAGCAGCTTCAGATCTGAGGAAAGAAGGGGGAGGAAATGATGAAGTTACCTTGGGTTGTGGAAAGGGCCGACCTTATTGGCGTAAAGAGGGACGGAGTCACCGTCTTTGTAACGGTGGTCGGAGGCATCGGATCTAACATGTGAGAAACAGCAGAGAATTAAAACTCCGATGATTAGAAAGGAAGGACGGTGGCCGAAGATTTTCATGGCAGATCGAAAGTGTGAAGATTTTGGAGTGTGAAAAGGATGTAAATGAATATGGAAATGAAGACAATGATGGATATCTTTTGTACGGATAAATTTTGGACACGTATGAAAGTAATATGCACATGGTCCGACCGGCCAGGATTATGAGTAAACTACATTATCAACTGGTCAATAATCTTTACAACAGATAGTTAATATTTCTCTTTTTTCTTAAAGTATAAGTTTAAGATTTAATAGAAATAAAATTCTTCTTTTCTCTTTTTAGGTAAAAATTATTATTTTTTTATCATATTAGTAAACCAGCAAGTAATATCAGTAAAAAATATATATTCATCTTAGAAAATTTGAATTCAATTACAATGTTTGTAAGTGTGTGTACATTGTCAAAAAAATTAAGAATATCTACGAACAAATATTATCTTATAATCACTTTTAAACTATTCAAATTTTTTTTAACCATATTTAGATTTTCGGCATCGATAATTTGTTCGCTATCGTTTTCGTCTTTCTAACTCTTAGGTGCAACAACGAGTTCACATTGCCGTCCTAAGTATGATGTATATTTTGGTTATCCGATTTTATTTGAAAATTGAATATACAAATTCACATCGTTAAAATAACGATTTCTATTTTTGAAAAAATTGAATATTCATATATCAGATATTCAATTATTCGAACATATAATTTGGTTTACGTATTTTTTGAACCTGGCGATCATGTTTTTAAAAAATTTAAATTTTTGAATATAACAAGCAACAAATTATCAAGTATAGGAAGATTCACATATATAAAAATTTTAGTTTTTCGAATTTTCAGATATAACAAGCATTAAATTGCTAAATATAACAAGATTCATATCCATAAAACTTTAAATTTTCGGATATTTTGGATTTTCGGGTAATTTAAAACTTGAAATATTGTGATTTGTATCTGATGTGAAAATAAAAAAATTAGATCAACAAGTAAACAGATCGGATTAGTCGGGTCGAATATTTTTTACACACTCATGATCCAAAGTGACTATTTGGTGTTAAAACATTTGGATTTCGGCACCCGTCTGTTGCCTGTGGTTTCTTCCGTCATCTATTTCGGAGTCTCCTAAGCTGTGAATTCTCAAAGGCCTTTAGTTCATGTGTTGTTCCTTTCGATTGTTGATGGCCTTTTGTTTCTATTAGGTTCGACGTCTTCTCTGTTTTTTGGCATTGCAACCTTTTTTTATGTGGGCATATGTTATCTTTATTTTTTTTCTTTGTTCGTGCTAGCTGTTGCATGTTCTGTTTGGTTTGAATGGCGCTTCTTTTTTCGATAAAGGAACTTTAACAATATTTATATTTTAAACATATAATTTTTTAAAGAGTAAATTACGTCAGATATCACCAAATTATAGATATTAATTCGTTTTTGCCATCAATATTTTAATTGGTCCAATTTTACAACTAAATTTTATTTTTTTACTCGTTTATATCACTGGGCCGATAACTCCTTAACGAAATGATGACATAGCACACAACGCGATGATTTGGATGTTAGACCAAAATGACGTTGTTTGTTGCCGTTATTTTGATACTAAATGGCCCAAAACGCCGCCGTTTTGGGGAGAAAAATATAAACAAATATGACACTTAATGAGATTTGAACTTGGAACCTTTAGATTCAAAAGCAAACTTATAACCACTAAGAAAACTTAACATCTTTATTTTGTTTCTAGCACAAATAATATATATTTCAAACTGCAGTTGAGATAAATTCAATTTGTTTTATCATATAAATACTACTACTCTATATAAATAATATAAATATATTATTTCTAAATAATATTAATATACATATATTAATAAATAAATATATATACAATAAATAAATCATTTGTATATAAATAAAAAATTATACTATAAATAATATTAAATATATAAATAAATAATATTATTAAAAAAACTAAAAAATTAATTTTTAAAAACTCAAAATTTTCAAAATTTACAAAAAGCCCAAAAATCCATCAAAACCCATAAACCATAATAATAAGCTATAAACCTTAAACTCTAAAATTTTATTTATAAACAAATAATATTAATATATATAAACAAATAATATATTATTATAAAAACTAAAAAAAACTAATTTTTTAAAAAAATCTGAAATTTCAAAATTTTACAAAAAATCCAAAATTCACCAAAAGCCTAAACTTAAACCCAAAATCTATCCATTGTTGTTGCTAATGGGCGTATAGTTTTAGAGTTTATAAGGTAGAATTTACTATTACGGTGGGTCTTAAAACACAGTTAAAGTCGAATGACTAGAAATAGGTTGTTTATTTATTTTAGATAAACTCCATCATCATCAGTCACTCAACTACTAGTGTAATTCTGTTTTGCTTACCAAAATATAAAAACTTGCAATTTTGTTATTAATGTTATTGATTTGTTCAATTCTATTTTGATTGCAATCGTACAAACAAAGTTAATTTCAACAATAAACCATTCATTAAAGTTTTGGTCATCATTCATTATTTTTTAACAGAATTGATGACTTAATTTTTTTAATTGATCAGAATATCGTCTTAGTTTTTTGCCCTAGCCGCGCTCCGCAATTTTTTTTATCCTTTTTCAATTACTGACGGCTGTATTAACTTTAATGCTGGTTGTCGACCGCCAGTAATATTTTTTTATTTTGTTTTTATATATATTTTTTTAAATTTTAATAATATTATCCTTGTAATACGTTTTTTTCTACCTTTTAATACGTATCTTCTGCCTTTTGGCATGCATTTTTCTCATTCGATTGTTTGGTCGTTTCTTTTTTCTTTGATTTCTTATCAGAGTTAGATTTGACGTCGTCACGACTGATTAAGATGACACTCTTTAATTATCTTGTTGATCTCTCTTTTTGGACCTTCGAACTGGATTCGGATACGAGCTCACAATCACCATTATTGTTTGCGATTGAGTTTGGTAATGACCGTGTTGTCAACGTGTCTTATTATTGTAATATGCATTTATTAATGTCGTTTGTTGTCGATCTTTTATCTTTCGCCGTTGAGCGTTGGTGATGTTTGTATCTATTTTGTTTCGAGTCTTTGAGTTAAGGTTTTATCTTTTCTGTGTATGGTCTTATTTATGATCTAGAGACTATAGTTTTCGTGTTTTTAGGATTATGTCCGGATTCAGTTTGTATTTTAAAATTTTCTCTTTTAACAAAACTAGTGTACTCACATTCAAAAAAAATATTTTTTAATTGATATCAATAAACATTATCATTCATTAAAGTTATTGATTTGATCCTATGTTTTTCTTGCCGGAATTATCTATCTTTGTGACGGTATTATATAATGATATAACAATTTAGCGTTCAGATAACAAGCATTATTAAACGTTTCAAGTCACAAGACAATCGGCTGCTTTTTTATTTTTTGAATTCCCTTGTGATAGTTTGCTGATGTGCCAAAAACTCACAGCCGAAAAGAATACTTGATACATGGAGCTTTTCTGGTTAAAATTTATCTTTGTTGAATTTTCATTTGTAAGACGAAATAAGTTTTCTTAGGAAGGATTGTGTTTAATTTTATTTTTCATCCTCTTTAATTTTTCTGATGTTTTTATCTCCATAAATATTTGAGTGTGTTATACTTTGTAATTCTTCTTTTTAATTAATAAAATTCAGTTAAAGTTCTTTGTTAAAAAAAATGCTTAATAGCCAAATAAGTGCTCAAACTATGTCTGAGGCTCACTTTTGATACCTAAACTATTTTTAGCTCATAATAGGTGACTAAAGTTTTCTCCGTTACTATTTTAAGTGCCTAATCTTTAACTAACGTTATCTTATACCCGTTAACCATTTAAAGTCTAACACTAGACATTAATTATATTATTTAAATATTTACTTTAAAACTCAGATATTAAGTAAAATAAATAATAATAATAATAATAATAATAAACAATTTAACTGTAATTTTAATTCTCAAGAGGTAAATCACAAAATTTTCCGTAACCCATTTTAACCCTTTCCCTCTCGTCTCCCCTGTTCCTATCTTTCCCCCCTGAAACTCTTCAAACAACATAACCCAGATATACTAATATGCATCTGTACTCAGCTTCCTCCACAGTTGCCTTGTTATATACACGCATAAATTCCCAACTCTCTCTTCAATGTAGCATACATTAGAACAAATGGAAAAATGCGTATCATTTATCTAGTAGGGCAAATGAAAATGCAATCAAAGCATAAGATCTTAAATCACACAGCCAAGATCAAATTTTTTTTCTAAGCTTCAATTAACATAGTATTAATTATAGAATAGAAAGTGAGAACTTGACTGGTGATCAAACTAAAAAGAATATGAAACTCTAAGCTGTCGATCTTACAGCATCCCTAAATGCAGCAAAGGCATCTCGCTGAAAGTAAGCATATGTTGTTCCACTGTCCAAGACTGTTCCATGCCTTCCATCAAAGACCCCAGCTGGTAACTTCAATTGCGTACAGATGCATATTAGTATATCTGGGTTATGCTATTTGAAGAGTTTCAGGGGAAAAAGATAGGAAGAGGGGAGACGAGAGAAAAAGGGTTAAAATGAGTTTCAGTAAATTTTGTAATTTACCTCTTGAGAATTAAAATTACAGTTAAATTATTTATTATTATATTATTATTTATTTTACTTAATATCTAAGCTTTAAAGTAATATTTAAATAATATAATTAATGTCATGCGTCAGACTTTAAATGGTTAACCGGTATAAATTAACGGTAGTTAAAGGCTGACACTTAGAATAGTAATAAAGAAAATTTTAGACAACTATTATGAGCCAAAATTAATTTAGGCACAAAAAATGAGCTCGAGACATAATTTGAACATTTATTCGGCTATTAAGCCTTAAAAAGATGATATCTATATAAAAAAATCAGAATATTTTAATTGACATAATATTTGTTATATGGCTTTTAGGTTTCTAGAAATTGATAGAGACTTTAGGCTTCTTGATGGATTTGGATTTTAATGGGTTAAAGTTGTTCGATATGGGTTTGTGCTTAAGGAATTTGTTTTATAAGTATATAGTTACTATATTGTGAGGGTAAATTACCCTCATTGGTCACCAAACTATAATCACTTTTCTATTTTGGTCACCAAACTATTTTTCTACTAAAACCAATGTTTAAAGTAAACTATGTCACCACCTCAAAATTATATCAAAATATTACTGGCCAAGTTCAAATTTATGACAGGGTAAAAGTGGTCTAATGTTTAACCACTAAATCAAACTATACAATTATTATATTTCTAATCAAACTGATATTTAGTTTAAACTGTGATAAAGATTGAAAATTAAACTAAAATTATTTTCTCACTCGTTTGTGAATACAAAATTAAATATTTATTTATTTTATAAAATTAATACTAAATCATTTTAAATATTAAATTTATAATATTTATTTATAATAGAATATAATTTTTTTAAACAAGAAGTTGAGTTTACTTAAAATAAAAAATGCACATTAAATACAACACATCTCAATCATAAAGAGAATTTTGGGACCAATCCACCAAATAAATCAAGAAAAGAAAAATTAGAATACGTAGATCTAAAGGGTGTGAATAAAAAAACCTTCTTTTGAATACATACTTCATCTTTCATAGAAACTCAACAAACATCATCATATTCTTTATCTCTATTCAACTATATGATATATAAATGTAGTAATGGAGATCGAGAAAAATCAATTTTACAGATTGCTCTGTTTACAATTTTAATTGTATAGACAAACTACCATAAATATGATCTAACTATATTAAAATGTCGATTTTCTCATATTAGAAAGTACATCATGTTGATCTCTACATAAACGTTAAACTATCACAAGAATAGGCGAAACGAAGATAAACAAACAAGTGTAACAAGATGTACAGAAAGAAACGATTCAAAATAAAAAGATTTTTATATAAAACTAAAAACAAAAGAAGAAAGAAAACGACAAACAATGATATTCTTAAAGAAAAATTAAAGAAACACCTTGTAGAAAAAATTGAAGATAAAATATAAATTTTAAATTATTTAAATACATTTATTAAATACAAGTCATATAAAAATAAATATCCATTAAAGGGCCCATTAATAAAACATATACTTATTTTTTATATTATTTAATATAAATACTTGATAGAATATACAACTATTTTTTAGATGAAAAAATATATAGATCTTGTTTGGCAATTAGCGGATAGCTGATAGCCAATAGCAGATTAACAGATTATATTAGCTGATTGTATAAAAATATTTGGTAAAATTAACTGATAGCTGATAACTGTTTGATTATTTAAACAAGCAAAATGACATATAAGGACATAATTATATTCGATGTTTGTTTGAATATTTTATTAGTTATCAATATTTTGTATCTATTAATATTAATTAGATTATAAAAATATTTTTTAAGTATAACAATAATAAGCATATTTGAAGGATTTATATATTACTTTATTATTTATATAATTATTTTTAATATATTATTAAATTTAAATAAAATTATAAATGTGTGAATAAAATAAAAATAAAAAGTATTACTTTACAAATATCACTATATAAATATGTGAGAATGAAAAATTAAAATAAAAAAGAGGTTTCACCCAAATCCGCTATTCCAATATGCTATTCACCAAACATTTAAATTAGCATATTTGACTGGTCAAACATCTAATATTAGCCCAAACCTCTAATTTTAGTTCAAACCGTTATTTACCAAGCATGACCATAGTTTTTTTTTGAACAATTTTTACCAAAAAAAGGAGAAAGAAGAATTTTACTCCTACTAAGTCTTGAACCTACGATTTAAGAAAAGAGAAAGATATTAACAACCTCTAGAATATGTATTAATTTGAATCAATTACAATAGAACGTTTGATATAAGATTTGTCAACGCTTTGGAAAAAAATATTATACAAGTCTTTTCGTTTGTTTTTTTATTTCAATTTCCTGAGTCTTGAATTATATAACACAAAATGTTTTGAAGATGAGAATATTAATAATATTTTATTTATAATTAGAAGTCTTATAAAAATACAATTAAAAATAAATTTTAGAATTATTTCTTTTTAAATATTATTTTTTATATCATTGTATGATTTTTTTATTGTCTATATCATCAAAAATATCATTTTCAATAAAAATAACTAAGGAATCATTCAATCATATATCTGTTATACAATTGCATAGTCAATTCTTTAAAAAGCACATTGCAAAGAATGTTTGTTCCACTGTTGTGATTGCAATCGATAGAACCAAAGCCAACTTCAAAAATAAATACACAAGTGGGTACACAACATGCTTCATTGTCTCAATTATTTTTTCAGATAAATCAAAAAGTCATTTTAGATCACAACATTTTTTATCTGAATAGACATTAATAATATAATTCTCAAACTGACAATCAAGCAACATAAAGTCTTTTGTGAAAAATTTATAAAGATAAAATTGGATAAGGCAAATACATTTTTTTCTTATCAAAAGAAATATACAAATCTCTTGAGCTCAAGCAAGCCACACACAAAAACAACTATGTACTTGTCTCAAAGAAACGATTATTATGCTATTGAAGTTGTTTATCAATCACGTGATAAAATAATTCAACCCGAAAATAATGCAAATTTGAAACTTCGTGGACTTCTCTCCTAGACCTCCCTAAAACAATAAATATTTCTTTCATCTTTAGAACCTCAATGTTATTTTTTTCATAAAACAAAGAAACTTCTTCAAGTGAAGGTTGTCATCCTAAATATCTCGTCATTTGTAAATGTTGCCCTGGACAAACTAACTAACTGCATAACATTACAATATCTTGATCACTTTGCTGAAAATACTTGAGATAATTCACTGGTAACCCTTAATATATTTTTCATCAAGTGCAAATTAAACAGAAACTCAAAAGACTATAAATAATTCAACAATATAAAAGACCCAACTCTTTGCTTCGAGTGTGCTCCATCTTCCTCAATAACTTCAAGCACATCTATCAAAGAAGAAAACATAGTAATCAAGCTAGCAATGATTTTATAACGTGAATCCAACGAGTATCTCCAGCTCTCTTTATAACAGCTCTTTGATTTAATCCACAAATAGGAATTCAAATATTAAAAATAGGGTTTAAGGTGTATGATATAGGGTTTAAGGTTTATGATTTAGAAATTAGGGTTGTAGTGTATGATTTATTTTTTTAGTGTCGAGGCATAAATAGAGGCACCAAAAAAAGAAAGAATAATTATATTATTAATTCACAGCCATTGAAAATTTTACCACTTTGTATGTTTTTCTTATTTTAATCATTTAATTAAACTGAAGAATTTATTTTCCCTTACATGAAATATCGGCCATATTAACATTTAATCACATTAGCTTAATTTCAGAATAAACACAAACAAATTTTGGAGGCACAAATAAAAATCGATGTTTAATAAACTGATTTTTTTAGGGTGGGCACGGTGCGTCCGCCACTACTCATTTTGGTCACTTCGGGGTGTCAAATTCTTAAGTAAACAAGTGGAAGATGAGAATTGAATTAAAAAACATGACCCTTTTGTTAAATAATTCGATTCAAACAATAAAAGAATGCATATATACTCTACAGATTGGTCCATCCAATCCAAAGCCTGCCGTATGAATGTACCTAACTATTTTGTTTGCTTGGAAGAGTGTAAAGTCGTATGTATTTATTCATTTAGTTTTTTATTTTTCAAATTTTTTCTCTTAAGTTGGTGGCTTATTTTTATTTGTGTTTGGCCAATAATACTACTAGTTTTAATGTTGGTCGTGAGTAACGGATCTAATTTTTTTTAAAGGTAAGACATAACAACATTATATTTTTGTATGTGACGGACATAAATAAAATACCGAATAGACATTTTAAACTTTTATTTCGTTTGTCACTTGTGGTCAGCCTACCAATACTCTTTTTTTTTCTTTTTCTTTAATATATCTAATATTTACTTTTTTTTTTGTTTTTTAGCTTTTAATAAGAATAAATTTGTTTTTGTGTATGTTTTCATATGTCTTTGTTGTATACTTTTATCCGTTTTTATGACATATTTTTCTATGTTTCTTGGCACTTTTTTCGTCTTCTTTTTCGTTTGTTTGACCATTCTTTGTATTTTATATTTTCTTAGGGTTGAATTTGATAATGTCGCGACGAAATCAAGATGATGTTTGTTTGTAATCTTGCTGATCTTCTATGCTCTTGACACTTTAGTTGGATTTGAATACACGTTCACAATAACTATTTTTGATTCATGATTGAGTTATGGTAATGATCGTTTGCCAATGAGCCATAAGAGTTATATGCTATAAGAGTTGGGTTTGAATACACATTCACAATAACTATTTTCATGCTCTTCGATTCATGTTTGCTCGTATTTATTTTTTTCGAGTATTTTAGTTGGTTTTTAACTTTTTCATGATATGGTCATTGTATGATCTCAAGTGATTAGTTTTATTTTAATGGTTATAAAAAATTATCTAAATTATGTGTTTAGTTTACATTTATATTTGTAAAACTTCCTCGTAATTTTGAATATTTCTTATTTTTAATCAAATTAACGACTTTGATAAAAAAAATATATCTTCTCTAAGAAGTAACTAAAGGATACACACTAGCGACTAAAGAAAAAACGTAATAGTTTGATATTTCTAATTTTCTATGGAATCTAATTGCTAGTTACAATAACAATACCAAACGTATATTATTTTTTTAATATAATATTTATTTATCTAATTTATTATTATTTTTATAATTGCTTTCGGGATGTGTATTTTAATACACAAATTCGGGGGGGGGGGGGGGTTCCACATGCTTAGTGTCTCATGCTTAAATTTCGTCCGATAATTTTGTTCTCAGCGTATAAAATAAGGAATAAAAACAATGTGAATGACGGAATTTATGCAATTTTAAAAAACCTAAACTCGGACTCAACGTCCAACATAGACATAAGTGGCTCTTTATTAAAGTCCCATAAGAATAATATTGTCGGATTAGTTGTTCTGTTCCTCGCCATTTTTAAAAAAAATATATATAAAAAAACATCACTACTCCAACGCATCACACCTTTTGTTTTTTGTCATTCAAGATTTTATAAATTACAAATTAAAATTGCCTTCGAAAAGGAAATGAAATATTTATAATATTTTCCATTTTGTAAAAGTCAGAGAAGACGGGGGTGGCAATGGTAAATTTTTTATATTGCAACGATCCTTATCTTTTGGACACACACGTCATTAAGGACTGTTGTTAAAACCGTTCATGTTCTTTACGAATAATTGTATTCTCCTACTAAATATCAGATTTAAATTCATATAAAATAAGATAATATAAATATCTATATTCACTCGACTAATAAATGAATATCATATATCAAACTTTTTAAGTAATAAGAATAATTATTTTTGTTGAATAAATAAATAAATACAATAAAATTACATTGTTATAAAGGAAATTTTATAAAAGTTAAAGTAGACTGATTATATCAATAACTCATTTTTTCTAAGATCATCGAATAGCGCAAATTTGCTACTAAATCAGAAAGATTTTACGATACATAAAAAGAATTTTAAAAAGTTCAACCAAATAACTCAAAAAGATAAAAGATATGAACAAACATCAAACAGATAGTTTTATTATAACCCAAGACTTATCTGAGGTGATTGCGAACATCTATCGACTATCAATATTAGATAAGTAACTCAAGGTCCAAATCAAGGGTAGATCAAAAAGATACTTTTTTTGACTAAAGATCAACAACATAACTAAATAAATACCAACTGCAGAGGCTAAATCAAATCCAACTATAAAATATATATATACACTATAAAAGCAGAGAAAACGCGCCCCAAAACTAAAATAATACAAAATAAAAGATTTATTAAACAAAACAATGCAAAAAATCAAATATGTAAAAACAAATAAGTAAAGAGATGGAAAAGCAAAATAAAATGGAGTAAAAAACAACAAAGATTATAACAAAACATGAATGATAATTACTTGGTTAAAGATCGGCAACCATACCCTCCAAGACAATCAAAGAGGAAACCTATAAAGAGCAGGGGAAAAAAACTAAAGGACATAAATAATTGTTGAAAAAAATCAATTCATTAAAAATTAAAATTCTCTATAACAATAATCCATTTTTAAAACACACCTATTATTTTATTATAATCAAATTTTAATTTCACGTGGAAGTTTTTGGTTAATATGATTATGATGGCACTTTTCCTTCCTTTTAAAATTAGATTAAAATGAACACTTTAAAATCTTAAGAACATATAAGATAATAGAATATTGGCTATAAAAGATTATAAAATCTCAATGTCGATTCTAACCAAAAATAAAAAAGGAAATCAAGAGGGAGATTTATGTGTTTCAAAAGTATGGTTAGCAGGATAAATTATATTATGAGTCATTCTCGCCACGTCATCTATAGGAATAACCAATCAAATGCATATATTTCATTAAATTTTCTATCTCATCTTTTTACCAAATAAATTTTCACTTAGTAAAATTGTTTTTAAATTTAATTTACAGTAAATATGAGTGAAGATTCACTAGGTAAAAAGATGAGATGTAAAAAACTAATAAAATAGATGCATTTGATTGGTAGATCCCATAAATGACGTGGCGAGAATGACCCATAATATAATTTCTCGGTTAGTAGAGAACATATAAAAAAGATGCTAAAATAAAACTATAAATGGAACAAGCTTTTTAAAAGCAAACGGCAAAAGTTATATTTTTAGTATATAAAAACAGTAAAATTTATATTTTTAGTATAAAAAATAGTAACAATCTCTATAATAGAAACGAAAAATTAACTGCTCAAAAAATTTCCTTCCCCTAAGTCGTGTGTTAAAAGTTTCAATAAAACAAAAAGAAATTTTCTTCCTAAATAGAAATTGTTCAAAAGAATTAAGCTCCATTCTTTCTTATGGGAGAACAAAGGAAATGCAGTACTATTATATTCGTTGATTCATGAGTTATCTGCCATCCTATGAATGACATTTTGTTTGATTCCTGTTAACTTATTTTATGCAAATTTAACCTTTTATTCTAGGGCCAGAAATTTAGGAATGAAATATATTTAATTTTCATATGTACAAATAGTCTGGTTAAGAAATAAATGGTTAATTATGAAATATATTTAATTTTCGTAAAAGAAAATTAAATTTCGGTTAAGGAATGAAATAAGCAAGCAAACATCATATCATATGGTTATGTCTTTTACTATAATTCTTAGATTAATTTTGTCATTAAAATTATTTCTCTCATTTTAAAATAAAAAGTTAAATTTCATTAAAAATACGAAAAGATTCAACAAAATACACTCAAAATATAAAAAGAAACTTGAGAACTATCTCTACAAAAAAACCATATAAAAAACATAAAAACTCAAAGGGCGTGAAAAAACAACAAAACTTTCCTTAAATATGACTTTCTTCTTTCACAGAAATAGAACATTCATCGTTGAGATCTTTATCTCTATTTAACTAGACGCTCAATATTTTTAATAGCGTACTATCATTTTAAAATTTATTAATTATGAAGCTTTTGCTTAAAATAGGATCCATGTATATTTTTTATTAAATAAAGAGATTTTACATTTTAAAGGTAAATGCAACTAGCATACAACATTAACATTTTGGACCACTCGACTAATTAATAAATTTCGGATCTAAGTGTATTAAAGTATCACAAGTTTGCCAAATTGTATAAACCATATATTTTTATGCAACTTAGATTTTACTATAATTTGATTTTTTATTATTTTAATTTTTGAAATGTGTATTTTCAGTTTCGAGACAAATTTATTAACGTTAATTTCATCAAATAATTTGATATGAATTATTTTTAACATGACAAATTTATTTTAAAAAATGTTTGCATATTTACTAAAAGGAAAACTGATTTAAGAATTAAAAATACACATTCTGGAAAAGTAAAAGAACTTGAAATTGTTAAATTATAATAAAGAGTCTAAATCAGTAAAAAGTGAATAGGACGGGACCTTTTATACAATTAGACCAAGAGGGAATAAGTTCTGCGGATTGATGGTCCTAATAATTTTACTAAAGACGCGGATCGCATATAGCAAAACCATACCAATAATCAAAATTGACGAATTTTGATTCGTACATTTAACCATGATTTATGACATTGTTTAGTACTCAATTAGATAGATTTTCCAGTCTTAAATACCTTCCTCTTCGGACAATATGGACGAAAATCCATTTGAAAATCGAGTAGAATTTCTCAACTTTTTTGGTGTTTTTATTTTTACCTCGTATTAAAAAAAATAAGTTCGAAGTTTAGAGTTAAGGTGTAGGGTTAAGGTTTAAGGTTTAGGTAATTAGGGATATGGTGTAATTTTTAATAGTTTATGATTTATTATTTAGAGTTAGAGTTTTGAATTTAAAATTTTAATGTTAGGGCATAGATAGAGATACCGAAAAAAAGAAAATTTTTGTTTTTTTTAAAAACTCTAAAGGCCTAAACCGTATGTTTTAATGAGGTGAATGAAGAGAGCTGGAGTTACAGAGTATTGTTCGGGTTTAAGGCAAGTGAGGATGATAAACGACGAGCGAGAGTAGTAAAATCGGATTCGAGGAGAGGATTAGACTCGGAATATACAAGTTTGAAGACTCATGTAGTGGACACGTTTGACAAATCAAGAAGAGTAGTGTTGGGGACCTAATTTTTTTTCTTGAGAATTATATAGTTTTAACAATTCTCTTTTTAAATGCTCTTTTTTTTTTCTTTTTTAAAAATTCTAAATTTTTCTCGGCGGCCCATATCCTATTTTTCTCTATTTTCTTCTTTCACTCCCTTTTTCTTTTATCTATTTCAGATTTTTTTTTTCAGTTGTTTGATGTTCCGCATAAGAGTTTTCTCTGACGAACACAATCTTATTTCAGACCCTCTGTGACGAGATGAAAACGTGGATGCGAGTGTTAAGAAGAATTATGTTTCTTCCCTCTCTATATTTTTATTCTTGTTCTGATTTTCCGATGATTTTTGTCTTCAAGTTTCGATTTTGCAGGCTCTTTGTTATCTTTCAATAATGGTTAAAATTCGTTATTTTCGCCGACAAAAGACTGTTGGTTAAAATCTCCAATTTTCCTATTTCTTTTAATCTATCTGTCAACAGTGACTCATCACCCATCACACAATTCCAAATAACACATATATTCAAACCAATCTAATTCTAGTTACACCCCCCTTAACCAAAGGCTTTCCAAAACAACATTCAAATCCAATTAAACACTTGAAGCATTCATTTTCTCCTCCCTTCAAGGACCACCTCCAACTTGAGCTTGAATAAAATCAAACAAATAATAAATTACTTATCGAAAACACCACAGTTTACCAAAACTTAACCATGGATATCTTTACACGTCTTTCCAAACTTTTTTATGATAAGGTAAGCTCAAATCTAAGCTATTTACTCCTCCAAACTCACAATTCAAGCTTAGTCGTTATATATTTTTATTGAGTTTAGTTTGATTAACATATCATTATATAACATACAAAAAACGTAAAATCGAGCATGTTTAAATGTTCAATACACTTCGATTTATGGGTAAGGAGAATTCGAGTAATATATGTCTTTGAATCAAAGGTATATATTCGAAAAGGAAAGGGATTAGTGAAGAAGTCAAAGCCTTTGTGCCCTTTATATTTAGGTAGAAAGAACAAGATGAGTTGCTTTAATGAAACTATTACTAATACTCTTTTCCTTGTCTTTTGGCGCTTTTCCTTTTCCTTTTTAGTGGCCTGGGTGGCTAAATGAGAGGATGAGTTTATGAATCATCAATTCAAATCTCACCTACCAATATTGGGATAATCCTTATTTGAGGATCCCAACTTTCCAAGTAATTCATTTTAGTCCCTAACTATAAATCCATTCCCAGACAAATTTAGGATACCGGATTTTGGAATGTTGATGACTACGAGGGCCTGCAGCTCCATACTGAGCCGATTCTGTTATTGCCCCCTATTTCCCTAGTTTATGCTAGTAGGATGCCTTTTGTATATGGTTAGGACCGACTAAAATTCGACTTGATGAGTAAAAATTCGATTCATCTTGACTCGATCTGACTCAAAATTTTTTAAATAAAATTTGAATTAAAAATAAAAATTCGAATAACTTGAAAATTTTAGTAATTAGTTGACCATTTTCAAGTTTGACTTGGGTTCCTCAATTCTGCTTGATGTATATATGTTGTATACATATGAAGAAACATATGTTGTATATGATTATAGAAAGACGTTTAAATTGAAACTAATTAGTACCATAAAATTATAATTATTTACTATTAAAATTGAACATAAACTCAACTTGACTTGGCTCAAAAAATTTCAAATGAAGTTCAAATTATAAATGTAATCACTAATTTTATCTGGGGATAACTTTTATTTCGTTTCATAATAAATGGACTTATATGTATTATGGGTTTTGGTTAGTTTCAATTATCTATATACAAATTGGGTCATGTTTGTTTTATTTGCTTTGTTTTCATTAAAAAGAGAAAAATAATACTATTAATGTACACTTTGTTGATAACTGTAATTATATGTGTGTCACTATACATTTGAAAAAATCCTTAAAAATTATAGTATGATATGTCAATATTGTTACCTTGTTTTAATATCATAATTTTGTGAGTCATTAGTATCGTTATTATCATGGTACTTGTTCTCTTAATCTTTCACTATTATTATCACTATAAAGCGTATCAGAAAATACAAAAAATATATTAAGTTAAATAGTGGCCCAAAGTGTCTAAAGTAATTAAAGAAATAAACAATCATTTACCTGTTACATATCAGCGCATTTACAAAATAATTCAATATTTACAAAACCAAAAAGTCTATTACACATATTAGAGCCCAATAAGGCCCGAATTATAAAAACCCTAAGTCTGATAACCTTTTCTTGGTTACAGCCGCCTGTCACCAGCCGTCAGATCAAGATGAGATCTGATGGTCCAAATCAATGCAGAGTCGGCCCTTCAGTTCAGGCCACACGTCCACGCGCGACGGTGGGGGCTTAAGGATTCCACGCGCATCCCTTCAGTTCCCGTGACCATCTGCACTCTGGCCACTCCAGCGCCACTTCGAAGCCACGACAGTTGTTGCACTCCACGACGACTACCACGCTAGCAGATATGCTGGTCCCCCTTCCAACCGCTCAGCCACGGTAGCATATGCAACAAAAAGGATGAGATTAGCAGAAAAATCAAAGGCGAAAACAACATAAACGTCAGGGAGCAATACGAATCAGGGGACAAATCAGCAATACAGAGGATGCACCATTTCATTCAGAAAAATCAGAACCAATAGGAAATTTTCGCATGTATTTCAATTAAAAAATCCTATGTAATTTTGGGCTATGTAAATCAGAGCCCTAACTGTGTAAAAGGATACTGGAAATATTCAGAAGGGAATAGCAAAAAGAGGCAACAAAATCTCACATTTACAGAGGTATAACATATCTTTTTATTTTTATTTTTGAGCATTTACATAAAGAAAAGCATAGAAGTTTAGGGTTTTCGTATTTCTCACCCTTGTAGTTTTCCCCATTTGCGCGTTGATCTATCTTCCCCGTTCGTTGATAAGCCTTAAATGGTGAAACGGACTGGAGACGGCCTTAGAGAAGCCCCCTAACCCCGGTGGTCCTCTTTTAAAGAGAAAAGAAAGAAATATGGTTTCTATCAATTCTGTTTTTGGCGTTTTTCAGAGGAAAGGCTCAGGTTTTTGGGGAAAATAGGCTCGAATCTGTGTTCTAGGTTAAAAAAGGTTTTTTTTGGTGTTTTTGGGGTTTGCCGGCCACTGTCGAACGGCAGCTGACGCGGTGGAGAAGCCGTTGGAAACTGAGTTATACGGCCGGATTCTGGGCAGGGCGGCGGCGCTGTGTTCATCCCCTGCCCAGAGAGATTTCAGAGGGTTTGGGGTTATAATATTTTTTTTTCTTTCTAATTTTGGTAAAGATGATTAATATACTGGTTTAGCGTTTTAAAAAGGGGGAATTACATTTTAAGCCATTTTGCCCTGGCCTATTCACCTTTTAAGGAGTTCTATGTTTTTAAACTCTTTCCGTGGTCCTTGGATATTTGTGGCGTATTTCAATTTGGTCACTGTTTTGAGTAGAGCTCTCATTTTCTATTAATTTCTCCTTTAATTTTGTTTCTTTTCAATTAAGTCCCATTTCCAGTTCATAATATGATGTTTAATATGTTTTTAACATTAATCTTGTGGTTGATTAGCTTTAAAATGTATTAATATGTTGGATATCATTTATTTGAACACTAGAGAACATAAGTTTTTGGGCCTTGTGTTTGTTGGGCCTAGTTTCTAGCTTTGGGTTTAGATTAGATTTAGGTTAGTTTAATTAATTCAAATCATGTGTTCATCCCATAGAAGCATGATTTCGAATTAATTAAGTTAATTGTGGGGCTCATATCTTTAAGGTTAATCAATCTACGGTTAACTACTAGACCCACCTAGATTAATTAGATCACTAAATAGTCTCTCTCATAATTTGGGCCTTTGGTTGTTTTAGGCCTAGTTTGTTAGATTAGGTAGTTCGGGCCTTTAGTTATTGAGCCTTTAGATTCTGGGCCTTTAGTTTTGGGGTCTTTAGGTTTTGGGCCTAGCTTTTGGGGGAGGTTTTAGATTAGGTAAGTTGGATTAATTTGGATCGCGTTCTCGTCTTATAAGGGCGTAATTCCTAAATTAA
This sequence comes from Hibiscus mutabilis, assembly GCA_019671005.1. NCBI lineage: Eukaryota > Viridiplantae > Streptophyta > Magnoliopsida > Malvales > Malvaceae > Hibiscus > Hibiscus mutabilis. The sequence goes on along the minus strand of JAGYYJ010001413.1, from coordinate 43,753 downwards.
ATAAATTAATTATAGATTTAGATTCCTTAGTGCCTTAGTTAGATTAAGGCTTGAATTAATCTAAGGAATTTTATTTGCTCTTGGCTCATTAGAGTAAATGTTAAATTCGTTAAATTAATTGAACGTTTCTTAACGGCTTAGGATAAAATTAATTTCAAACTTAAATTGACTCTTAAATTCCCGATTAATTGTCTTAACTTGTTAAGATCTTGGTCATTTAGGGCTAATTGGTTTAGGATTAAATACTAGAATCACTTAATTAACAGTTAGGTCACTAATTGAACTTCAATAGTTTGGGTTTTTTTAGGTCAGGTCTTGGGATGAGCCTTATGTGTTTATCTTTTACTCCTTTTGTTTGCCATCTCCTATTTTGTCATTCATGTGACTGTAACTATTTTGATTGCACGTTAATTAATTGGATCACAAAAAGTGAGGTATTCATTAGTTTCGATATTTGGGTCGCAACAGTCCGAGCTTAAAAGGATGTTGACCAAATATTTGAATTAATCCTTACCGACTCAAGATAGAATTAAAACTTGACAAAGTCATTACATCATTCCCTAACTGCTTGCACCATGCATAAAGGTGACGTACGAGATTCGAACCGTAAATTAACATAAAAGTCGAGCTTATTCGATTTCGGTTTAATCTATGGTTCGATGTATCGTCAACCTTATTAATTAAATGTCTAATTAATTTGAACCCACCAATTTGACAAAGCCCGTTCAATTAAGGTTAATTTCCAATTAAGGTCACTGAATTAAATTCTTTCCAAATTTCAACAATTTCCTTCGATTAAAAGCAACAAATATTTTGGTACCGATTTTCGGGCGTGATGGGGGTGCTAATCCTTCCCCACACGTAACCAACTCCCGAACCCTTTCAAAATGAATCTCTGGTTTTGTGGTGTCCGACCTATCTGATCCAAGTGGCCGGTGGCGACTCCCAGTTTTCAATCGGTTTTCAAAGAATTGTGATTTTTTAAGAGAAATTTCCCTTTTAAGCAAACCTTCTCCAAAAAGTGGGATACATTTAAAAGTAGTTTTTCAGAAAACGTCGTTACAACATGGCGACTCCACTGGAGATCAATTTTGTTTTGTAAAACAAAAGGAGAGTTAGGCCAAATAAGATATTTGTTGCTTATTAATGATGGAAAATTGTCGAGATTACAATTGAATCTAGTAAGGTTGAACATTTCTTGATAATGTAACTACAATTGAACGGGTTTTGATAATTGATGGCCTTTGAATTAATTTTTCATTTAATTTCTAAGGAATCACCGACATATGTTGCACCATCTCATCAAGCTTTACACCCAAGCTCCATCCCTTAAGTGGGAGTGAAAGGCCACATACCCACATGAGTAGCCCTCCACGGGTCAGTAATTCACATCCAGAATCCACGCCTCTTGACAAGTGAGCAGCCCTCCACGTCATTAGGTCGTGCTTTCCCTTGAACCGAAACCAATTTGCAAGCTTGTAATGGGCCATAATTGGGGTTCTTGTTGCCTTAGTAGGTGATAAGATAGGTTCGGGTACCCCAATTATAACCAAACCCATGTGTGTGAATCTAAGAAGCCCACCCCATTAGAGCCATGCGGATAACCATAGCTAATTAGATTTCGTGTGATTAGGGTTTTCTTTTATATGCTTGCCTTTCACTTAATTTATCTAATTTTACCACTTCTCGTTTGCAAGTTTGTTTTTTTTTCACCTCATGACTAACATTTTCTCTAGTTTCCTGTTCTTTTTATCTTTATTTCGCATATTATGTCATAATCATGAAGAGCACACTGAGTTTGGGAATAGTTTAAAATTAAAAACTAGATTGATGGGGGACTTAGTTCGCAGTAATGACGAGAAGAACTCTGACGTTCATATATGGTCAGAAGGGGAACAATTACATGAGGGGGATAGTATTGCCGAAGGATTCAGATCAGCCATGTCAGCCATGACATTCATGAACACCAGATTTAATGATGTGTCTGATTTGAAGTCAGTATGGAACAGTTGGGATTTTGAAACAATGAGCACTTTCAGAGAAGAGTACGGTGACATCGCATATTTGCTGGAGGTTCCAATTGACCAAGCACTACTGCAAACCTTGGTAGGTTTTTGGAACTTCACCTACAATTTCTTTACAATTGGTAACTTTGATCTCACTTCTACAATTGAGGAATACCGAGATCTCATAAACTGCAAAAGAATTGATGTGGATAGAGTGTATTCTAAGCCGAGTAAGAATAAAGCTTTTCGAGAAAAGCTTGTTAGAATATTGGATACATTACTGTCTTGGGTTGAGCAGCAGGTCACCACTTGGAACAGTAAGGAGTATCTTAAATGGAAGGGAATCTTGGCTTTGGCTTCTGTGCGCCCTATGGGTCCAGTTCAGCGGAACTTGTTTGCATTATTGATCTATGGATTGGTACTATTCCCTCAAGCTTTAGGACTCATTAACCCGTCAGTCTTAGATCTTTTTGAACGCTTGAGTAGTGGGACCAATCCAGTACATGTTATTCTAGCTAAAACCTTATGATCCTTGAGGTTCTGTCGGGAGAATGAGGGAGGACACTTCTAGGGATGTTCGTAACTTTTGATAGTTTGGTTTTACAATCACCTTTGGACCAATCTTAGTTTCTCCAGACCCTTTACGATGGCAAGTTCTCTCCCTTGGAAGAGTTCTTACGAAAGAATGATTGGCCAACCCGAAGATCTGAGGAAGTATGGCAGGTTGTTCTCTGAAACCTAATGGAAGAAGATATGTTTGTAGGGCAATGTGGTTGTTGGCGAAGAATGTTCTCTATAGATGCGGAGAGTATTCGTGTGTACCGTTGCTTGGCCTTTGGGGGCACACTGCTTATGCACCCCTGCTAGTTCTGAGGCAGTGTGGGTCAAAACAGTTCGTGCCAGCCACCAAAGGGCTGAATGAGTTCAACATGGATTACGCAAAGGAGAAAGGCTATAAAGTGATGGTATACAATGTTTTTTTTGGCCTGGAATAGTGTAAGGCAGGTTAGGATCATGAGTGCTCCATATATGGTTACTTCTGAATATGAGACGTGGTGATTCAACCGCGTCAACGACAATATTCCATGTTTAGCCCCCGATAGCAGAAGATCTTTAGAAGAAAGATTGGCCACACTCCCCACCGAAGCCGATATGATGAGAAAATAGCTTGAAAAGGAGCGAAAGAAATACCTCAAGCTCGAGGAGAATGCCAATCAGGAGAAGTTTGACTTCGAGTTAGAAAAGACACAGTTTGAAGAAGTAGTTAGATACCTACAAAAGAAGAGAGATGAGCTAGAACTTGAACTCAAGCTAGAAAAAGAGGAGATTCATCAGCTCAAGAGGTTAAATAGAAGCAAGAGAGTCGCAGAAGGAGGGCCGAGCGAGGGGATAGAGCACCGACTTAAGGAAGAAAAAGCATGAGCTGAGAACTATAAGAGGATGTTTCTCGAGCACAAGGATCGAGTGCTCACTTTGACCCAAGAAATGAATAATCTGCGAACCCCCCATTCAAAACAAATTGAGAAGGAACAACACCAAAGCAGAGCCTTGAGAGATCAAGTAAAATGTTTGGAAAAGTCTCTTTTCAAACACAAGGGTTCGACTAGCAAGCTGAAAGCCAGTAACTCAGAAAATCAAGCCTTGATAACACATGTCGAAGAGTTGGAAGCCGAGGTTCAAAAACTCAAAGATCATGTAGTAAGCAAGAGATGGGCAATTCAAGTACGCTTGACTCTGAGTTTGGAACAGTTACACTTTGCCGCCTACACAATTTGGAGGCAAGAGCAAGAATTGGCATGGTGGGGAGCCAGATGCAAGAGGTTTCCCAAAAGATACAATTTCTAGCTGAAGACGCTACCGAGCTTCACGATTGTATTGATGATGACTCCGAGGAAGGAGAGAGGATTGTGTGGATTTTGAGAGAGATTATCTACCTCGACGCTACCTTGAAACCATATATGTAGTTAGCTTCCTCTAAGTTACTGTAACAAGGCGATGTTCCCATCAATGAAAGTTGTTTAACGATGATATTTACCGAATTCAGTGTTGCTCTTTGCATCCACGCATTATACATTTATTTGCATACTTCATTTAAATACCAAAATTAACTAAAAGACTTTTCATTACAGAGAAAGTATTTTAATTCTTAAAAATTCAATCATTCTGCACCAATACGGAACCCGGTTACAGTCCCAAACCATGGAAGATAGACTAGCCAAGGTAGAACAGGGGCAAAAAGACCTCGAAACACGTTTGGACGGGATTGGCCAAGATATTAGGGACCAGATAGCTCAGTCACAAGATGCTGTTGTCGCTCAGATAACCAGTTTATTAGTAAAGATGAAGGGCAATGAGGGAATCTCTATCGACAACCCAAGTCTTGACGAGAAAGAAGGTGTTTTGTCTCATGCGAAGGTGCAATCAGATATGCTAGAACCCGGGAAAAGGGTTTACATTAATCTCGTGGGAGTTTCTGTTGACCCTGTTGTTGGGGCATCAACAAGTCACCACAGGGGAGCTCCAGTAAATCAACCCATTGATTTGAGAGTATGATATGGGAATGAAGTGCCAGACTTGAGCATGATGGATAAAGTGGAGAAATAAATTAGGGCCGATATGGAGAAAAAGTATGAAGAGCAGTTTCGTATGCAAGTGATTTGAGTTTATTGTCTAATTTGGTTCTGCCACCCAAATTCAAGGTGCCTGACTTCATCAAATATGACGAGACCACTTGCCCATCAGCACATATTACCATGTACTGTAGAAAGATGGCTGCTTTTGTGAAAGATGAAAAGTTACTTATCCACTGCTTCTAGGAGAGTTTGATTGGGTCCGCAACCCGATGGTACACCATGTTTATCTGAACAAATATCAAGTCATGGAAGGACCTAAGGAAGGCATTCATAGAGCACTACAAACATGTAACGGGCTTGATCCCCAGTCGAATTATACTATAAGGGATAGAACAAAAGAAAAATGAAAATCTACGTCAGTATGCCCAGGGATGGCGTGACGTGGCCGCTCAAATCCAGCCACCGATTTCTGAATATGAGATCACACTCATGTTCATCAATACTTTAAGGGGAGCATTGTTTGATCGTTTGATAAACAACACTACCCAGAATTTTGCTAATATGGTGAGAACCGGAGAATCGATTGAAGTAGCAATAAAGAGTGGAATGATCGATAGTGGGGAGAATGCGCGTAAGAATTACAAGAAAAGAGATAACGAGGTAAACAATGCATCACATACGTAGCTCCAAAGAATTTCACTATTTCACCACCACGAACTGCAACTGGAGGAGGACAGAGCCCAAACAAGAAAGAGACTAGGGCCCCGAAAAGGGAAAATGAGAAGATGCCGTTTACCCCACTCCTAGTATCATATGCTGAACTATACTCGCAACTATACAAGGTTGATTTGGTTCGGCCTTATTATGTCACTCCTTTCAAACCTCTATTTCCTGCGTGGTACGACGAAAATATGAACTGTAAATATTATGGCGACGTCCCAAGACACTCGATCGAAAATTGCATTGCATTCAAAACATGATAAATTCTAAGGTGTTACAGTTAGACGAACCGAATGTAGCCACTAACCTGTTACCAAATCACGGAGGCCGTGACGTAAATGCAATTGAAGATGAGTATACCAGGAGAGCCAAGACAAGCGTGTCCGAGGCCAAATCCCCTATGAGGTGGGTGTTTCAGTAGTTATGTATTGCGCACCTCAACAACAAGGGTATGGAGATCGTGTAACAAGGAAGCGGACTGTATTGTAAGTTCTACCATAAGGAATGTCATGACATTCAGTGTTGCGATGAGTTCAAGCAGATGATTCAGAGCATGATGGACAATAAGGAGATCAAATGTATGCACATCGGATACCCCCAAGATCAAGTATGGGGTAGGTAGACCTTTTATTATATCACTCAGGCCAAAAGCCCGAAAGCTCATCCCATGATGAGAGTTCCAAAGTAACTCCAAAGTACGTATTTTAGCTCTAACTCCCTTTCCGTTTAAGGACGCTCGGAAAGTCTCGTAGAGCTATACTGCACACGTTTTTATACCAGAGGGGCCAGAAATACAAGAGGATGAGAAACTATCTGATGAAGGACCCTAAAAGGAGGAGAGCCTAGTGGAACCAAGAGCCGATGTGGTAAATGAAGTAGTGCATTTTACCAGACGTGGAAGATGCTATTCGCCAAAAATGGCAAAGGCGTCAGAGGAACCGAGAGACAAAGGCAAAGCGGTAATCGCCGTACCCGAAAAGATTTTCGGAGAGGAACCTCCCCCTAGAGTTCATAAGCCAGTGACAGAGAGTCGGGCTCAGAAATTCTTGAGGTTCCTAAAGCACAGTGAATACAACATTGATGAGCAGCTTAAAAATAATAAGCACGAATTTCGATACTTGAGTTGCTGTTAAGTTTAGAAAAAAACCGTGATGCGTTGTTGAAAGTACTAAATCAGATGTTTATTCCAGAAAATATCTCAGTGGACAAGTTAGATAGAATAGTGGGTCGCATTAATGCAGATAACTACATCACTTTTACTAACGACGAGATTCCCGACGGAGGTATGTGATCAACAAAGGCTTTGAACATCACCACCCACTACAAGGGGCATGTCTTACCAGGGGTGCTCATTGACAACGGGTCTGTCTTAAATGTATTACCTGTGGTGACCCTTCAAATGATGCCAGTGGACAGTTCACACATGAAACCGTGTCAGAACTCTGTTAGGGCATTTGACGGGACCAAGAGGGATGTTATCAGGAAGATAGAGATACCATTGTTGATTGGTCTTATGGAGTACGTTGTCGAATTTGTGGCAATGGACATCCAACCCACTTACAAATGTCTACTAGTGAGGCCGTGGATTCACTCGGCTGGAGCTGTGCCTTCATCCCTGAACCAAAAATTGAAATTTGTTATTGATGAGAAGTTGGTGAGTGTGGGAGTTGAGCAAGACATCATCGCTTCCGTGACTACCGATGCTCCTTATGTCCAAATTGATGAAGATGCTGTTGAGTGCTCTTTTAGGGCCTTGGAGTTCGTAAATGCTACCTTCGTGGCAGAATGAAGTAAGATCTCATGCCCCAGATTGTCAAATTGCAACAAGATAACAGTCTGGCAAACCTTGGGACGATGAGCCAAGAAGGGTAAAGGGCTAGAAAGGAGTTTGCAAGGATTCTTGGGCGCCAGGAGCATCATTGGCAAGAAGGATCGGTTCGGGCTCGGCCATAAACCCAATTTTCACCAGAGAAAACTAGAATGAAAGAAGAGAGAATAACAAAGGAAGGCCAGATTCAGAGGAGAGGACATCCCATGGGAACCAATAACTTTCCCTCATTTAAAGAATATTTTAATGTATGGGGGAATAATTAATGTGGAGGAGAAGATATATGAAGCTGGTCTAGAAAGCGCCGAACTCAGCAAGGAGGAAAGGTTCAGCGAGACACTGGAGGGAATGAATGTCAACATGATAGCCAATGAGGAAAAGAGTGGAAAATACTTAGCCAGAATCCGCCATTGCGTCCCAGGAGAATCACTTAGCAATTGGACTATTGAGGATCTGCCGGTAGTTTTTAGGTCAAGATCAGAGTAATGCTCAGAACCAACCCTATTTGCTTTTGCCCGCGAACAATAGGGATCTTTTGTAAAGGGCTCATATGTTAATCTACTTGCGTTTTAATTCAATAAAAGGATGCTTTCCGTTTTTCTCAAATGGCAAACATTTTGTTTTCTTTGTTTTACATTCATTATTAATTATTCTTTATTATTATATTTGTTTCATTAATCCCATACGAAGTATTCTTTTCCTGTCCCGATACATATTCCTTCAAATTGTTTCAGGGTCCCTATCATTGACTATATGAATGGTTCCCAATCTAACTCTAAGATAGATTTTGAGAGACCCTCATGTTTGGCGGAAGTCAAGGAAAGGGATGATGAGATAGAAACAGAGATCCAGATAAACTACTCCGACTAATGGAAAGTGAGGATAAGCAAATTTTGCCTCATCAAGAAGAATTAGAGATCCTCAATATAGGAACGGAATAGGAAAAAAGAAGAAGTAAAGATTGGTACTGCCCTCTCGGCTGAGACCCGACGTGAATTGGTTGAGTTACTTTCAGAATTCAGGGATGTTTTTGTATGGACCTATCAAGACATACCAGGTCTGGACACCGATATTGTAGTGTACAAGCTATTGATCAAGCCAGAATATAAGCCAGTCCAACAAAACTTAGAAGGATGAGACCAGAAATATTGTTGAAAATTCGAGAGAAGGTGAAGAAACAGTACGATGCCAGATTCTTAGGAGTCTCTAAATACTCGGTGTGGGTGGCGAACATAGTCCCTATTCCCAAAAAAGATTGGAAGGTCTGTATGTGTGTGGATTACAGAGACCTTAATAAGGAAAGTCCCAATGACAATTTTCCTCTACCTCATATTGATACTTTGGTCGACAACACCGCGAGACATTCGTGGTTCTCTTTCATGGATGGTTTCTCAGGGTACAACCAAATCAAAATGAATATTGACGAAATGGAGAAAACTAAGTTCGTGACCATGTGGGGAACATTCTGTTATAAGGTGATGCCCTTCAGATTGAAGAACGCTGGGGCAACCTACCAGAGGGCCATGGTAACCCTTTTACATGACATGATGCACAAAGAGATCCAAGTATATGTAGATGACATGATCGCCAAATCCTGAACGGAGGAGGAGCATATGCAAAACTTGAGGAAACTTTTCCAAAGGCTAAGAAAGTACCAGTTGAAACTTAATTCGACAAAATGCAATTTTGCTGTCATGTCCGGTAATCTCTTAGGCTTTATGGTTAGCCGAAAATGGATTGAGATTGACCCGGATAAGGTGAAAGCCATTCAAAATCTCCCTCTACCTCAGACCCAAAAAGAAGTTTGGGGTTTCTTGGGAAGATTAAATTATATATCTCAGTTTATTTCTCAGTTGATAGACAAATATGACTCAGTATTCAGATTGCTCCGAAAGAATAATTCGGGAGTGTGGGACGAATAGTGTCAAGAAGCTCTGGATAAGATCAAGAGATACTTGACTAACGCTCCAATTCTAGCAGCATCGGTACTAGGAAGACCATTGATCTTATATCTAACGGTCTTTGAAAACTCAATGGGTTGTATTTTATGACAACACGACGAATCTGGTAAGAAAAAAAGGCAGTTTACTATTTGAGCAAGAAATTCACCGATTGTGAAACACGATATCTGCCGATTTAGAAGTTGTGTTGTGCTCTGGTATGGGCTACCAAAAGGGCCAGACAATACATGTTGTATCACACCACGTGGTTGATATCCAAGCTGGTCCATTTGAGATTCTTGATGGAAGCACCAGTGCTAAACAGAAGGCTGGCCCGGTGGCAAATGTTATTGTCTAAATTCGACATACTGTATGTGAGTCAAAAGTCGGTAAAAAGGGAGCGCCATAGCAGACTTCTTGGCAAGCCACGCTTCAGACAATTACGAATCGTTGACTTTAGTTTCCCCGATGAAGGCCTAATGTGCATAACAGTCGAGGAAGAAGCTACTCCAGAAGACGAGTTGTGGAAGCTCTACTTCGATGGGGCATCTAATGCATTAGGCCATGGAATTGAGGCAGTGTTAATTTCTCTATAAAACATCTACTATCCCTTCACCAGTAGATTGGAGTTCTTTTGCACTAATAACATAGCTGAGTATGAAGCCTGCGTTATAGGTTTAAATGCAGCCAATAAGAGAAAAATTAAGGTGCTTCAGGTTTTTGGGGATTCCTCCTTGGTAATCTATCAATTATGGAAAGAATGGGAAACAAGAGACTCAAAGTTGGTCAAGTATTACGATCTGATCCAAGAGTTGATCAAAAGCTTTGAAAGAATCAGCTTCACTTACCTTCCAAGGGAAAACAATCAAATGGCGGATGCCTTGGCAACATTAGCTGCAATGTTTAAAGCAAGTACTAAGGCCGAAATGAAGCCGATTGAGATGAAGATTTTTGAGATACCGGCTCATTGCTGTAGTTTGGAAGAGGAAGCAGATGGTAACCCATGGTACTATGACATCCTCCAGTACATCAAGTTCCCAACCTACCCCGAATGAGCCAATGAAAATGATAAGAGAACCATTAAAAGAATGGCGGAATGGTGTGTTTTAGACGGGGAGATTTTATACAAGAAGGGTAAGGACCAAATCTTGTTAAAGTGTGTCGATATCCAAGAAGCAAGAAGCATATCAGCCGAGGTACATGATGGGCTATGTGGGACCCATGCCAATGGTTTCTCAATGGCTCGAAAAATTATGAGGTATGGATATTTTTGTCAACCATGGAAGGAGATTGTATTAGCTATGCAAAAAAAATATCATAAGTGTCAGATATATGCCGACAAGATCCATTCTCTACCATTTCCCCTGCACACCATGAACTCACCATGGCCGTTCGCTGTATAGGGAATGAATTTCATTGGTCAGACTCATCCCAAGGCATCCAACAGACATCGCTTCATTCTGGTTGTTATTGATTACTTCACTAAGTGGATAGAAGTAGCATCTTATGACAGTATTACAAGAGCAACAATTTGCAAGTTTTTGAAGAAGGAGATCATTTGCTGCTACGGCTTGCCGGAAAGGATTATTACCGATAATGCTTCTAACTTGAACAATAAAATGATGGACGGGGTGTGCGAGCAATTCAAAATAACACACTATAACTCCACCACCTATCACCTTAAGATGAATGGAGTGGCAAAAGCGTCAAACAAAAATATCAAGAATATCATAGCAAAGACTACTGTCACCTTTAAAGATTGGCATAAAAAGTTACCGTTTGCTTTATTTACCTACCGCACATCTGTATGAACATCCACGGGGGCAACGCCATACTCATTGGTTTATGGTACGGAGGCAGTATTACCTATTGAAGTAGAGATTCCACCACTTCGAATTTTAAATGAGGTAAAGATGGAAGAAGCTGAATGGGTGCAGGCTCAGTTCGACCAATTGAATCTCATTGAGGAGAAGAGGTTGAAAGCCCTTTGTCATGGCCAGATGAACCAAAAAAGGATGATGCAAGCTTACGACAAGAAAGTTCGCCCGAGAGAATTTTGGGAGGGAGACCTAGTGCTTAAAAGAATTCTACCAACTCAGAAGGATTCCCGCGAGAAATGGATGCCTAACTGGGAGGGACATTACGTTGTTAAAATGTCATTTTTCGGAAGAGCCTTAATCCTAACAGAAATGGATGGAAAGGTATTGAACTATTCGATGAATTCAGATTCGGTCAAGAAGTACTATGCGTGAAGAAAAAAGAGAAAGATAAAAAAAAAGAAAAAAGAGAAAGAAAAATACAAAAGAAAGAAAAAACATAGTGAAAACTCGGAAAGGTGCTTCGCGAAATGAAATACCTAGAGTGAAAACCCAAAAAAGACGCTTTAGGTATCCAAAAAAATAAAACAAAAAAGACAAAGAAACAAAAAAAAAACAAAAAAATGAGAAGAATGAGGGTTCAAGGTGAAAACCATAAAATGACATCTTAAAACCAAAGGAGGATTTGAGTTGAAAACCCGAATAGGGCAGCTCAAATGATCACCGCAGCTTAGACAACCAAGAAAATGAACCCTCTCGGGAATCAAGGAGTTTCAGCAAAGAATTTCTAGCCAAGGATCTATTTTGGTTGATGGGTTCTCGCATCATTCATAGAGTCAATGATTGAGAGGCAACATCATGTTTTGCTTTCCTTTGCTTCTATGTTTGCCATGACTTTCAAATCATTTTAAAATTTTTGAAGTATTAATAAAAGTATTATTTCATACATTTTCATGTTTTTTTATAAGCATCCTGCAAGTAGGTTGACGTAGGTTTATGAAAAATAAAAGGTTTCTTGGTATTACTATGTTCTAACCTTTTTAAATACAGATAGTGCAAAGAAGTATATTAAGGCCGAACCCAGAGGGGACTTCATTTATCAGGACAAGAAAGGAAAATAAGCCCCGAACACATCACGTTTCAAGACTGCCACATGGAAGTAAAAAGATTTTGAGTATAAAACCATCCCTGGAAAAAAGAACCTGAAAAAGGGGACCAAAAAAGAAGAAAAAAAGGAGGAAAAAAAGAAAAAGAAAAAGAAGAAAAAAGAAAATAAAAAAAAGAGAGAAAGGAAAAGAAAAGAAAATTGAAGAAGAAGAAAACCAAAATGAAAACCTGGAATGGCACTTTAGGGGAAAAATGAATCCAAGGTGGAAATTGAAAATGAGCCTCAAGACAAGGGGATGTCAGAAGGCTGAATGAAAAGAATGGCATAAATGGTAGCACTTGAGCATGAGACAAAGCAACATTCGTTGTAGAGAGCAAGAAGAAGAATGAGAAGGAAGTAAAGAAGAAGTCAAAGAAGGGCTGATCAAGGAAAGTAAAGCTTTTTGGGAAAAGCAATTAAATACCGCCAGGCATGTATCATGTAGATTAGACATATCTAAGATAGGAGTATGCTAAGCTACACTATCATGGTGTTGAATCTTTTACAGATATTCAAGCAACAAAGTTCAAGGATTTCAGGCGAAGGATTTCAAACTTGCCATATTAGAACTACCGAACGAAGGAAAAAGATACTCATAGTTTGGAGTTTTCAGAGCAAAGGGGGCAGATACTCAAAGCTCATGGATTTCAAGCGGAGGATTTCAAGCTCGCCATATTAGAACTACCGAACGAAGGAGGCAGATACTCATACTTTGGAGTTTTCAGAGCAAAGGAGACAGATACTCAAAGCTCAAGGATTTCATGCGGAGGATTTCAAGCTCGCCATATTATAACTATCGAATGAAGGAGGAATATACTCATGTTTTAGAGTTTTTAGAGCGAAAAAGGCAGATACTCAAAGCTCGTGGATTTCAGGCGAATGATTTCAAATTTGCCATGTCGAAACTACCGAGCAAAGGAGGCAGATACTCAGAGCTCAGAGATTGTGGGGAAAAAAGGCAGATACTCATAGCTCCATGCTGTAGGGAAAGAAAGAGCGAACAGTTCTATATAGGAAGAACTCGCAGCTCAAAAACCACCGAAGGGGAGTAGGACAAAATTAGTGTTTGTGGTCTTTGCTTTATTCTTGTTCCACAAGTATAAGCAAAGAGGAGCAACTGTAATCACTAATTTTGTTCGAAGATAGCTTTTATTTCGTTTCATAATAAATGGGCTTATATATATTATGGGTTTTAGTTAGTTTCAATCATCTATATACAAATTGGGTCATGTTTGTTTTATTTGCTTTGTTTCATTAAAAAGAGAAAAATAATACTATTAATGTACATCTTTGTTGATAACTATAATTATATGTGTGTTACTATCCATTTGAAAAAATCCTTAAAAATTATAGTATGATATCAATATTGTTACCTTGTTTTAATATCATAATTTTGTGCGTTACTAGTATCATTATTATCATGGTACTTGTTCTCCTAATCTTTCATTATTATTATCACTATAAAGCGTATCAGAAAATCCAAAAATATATTAAGTTAAATAATGGCCCAAAGTGTCTAAAGTAATTAAAGAAATAAACAATCAAGTACATGTTACATATCAGCCCATTTACAAAATAATTCAATATTTACAAAGCCAAAAAGTCTATTACACATGTTAGAGCCCAATAAGGCCCGAATTATAAAAACCCTAAGTCTAATAACCTTTTCTTGGTTACAGCCGCCCGTCACCAGCCGTTAGATCAAGATGAGATCTGATGGTCCAAATTAGTGCAGAGTCGGCCCTTCAGTTCAGGCCACGCGTCCACGCGCGACGGTGGGGGCTCAAGGATTTCACGCGCATCCCTTCAGTTCCTGTGACCATCTGCACTCTGGCTACACCAGCGCCACTTCGACGCTACGACAGTTGTTACACTCTACGATGACTGCCACGCTGGCAGATATGCTGGTCCCCTTTCCAACCGCTAGGCCACTGTAGCATATGCAACAAAAAGGACGAGATTAGCAGAAAAATTAGAGGCGAAAATAACATAAATGTCAGTGAGCAATACGAATCAGGGGACAAATCAGCAATACAGAGGATGCACCATTTCACTCAAAAAAATCAAAACCAATAAGAAATTTTCGCATGTATTTAAATTCAAAAATCCCATGTAATTTCGGGCTATATAAATCAGAACCCTAACTGTGTAAAAGGATACTGGAAATATTCAGAAGGGAATAACAAAAAGAGGCAGCAAAATCTCACATTTACAGAGGTATAAAATCTCTTTCTTTTATTTTCGATCATTTACATAAAGAAAAACATAGAAGTTTAGGGTTTTCGTAGTTCTCACCCTTGTAGTTTTCCCCGTTTGCGCGTCCATCTGCCTTCCCCGTCCGTTGATAAGCCTTAAATGGTGAAACGAAGACGGCCTTGGAGAAGCCCCTAACCCCGATGGTCCTCTTTTAAAGAGAAAAGAAAGAAAGAAGGTTTCTCTCAATTCTGTTTTTGGCATTTTCAGAGGAAAGGCTTAGGTTTTTGGGGAAAATAGGCTCGGATCTGTGTTCTAAGTTAAAAAAGGTTTTTTTGGTGTTTTTGTCTTTGCCGGCCACTATCGAACGGTGACCGACGCGGCGGAGAAACCGTCGAAAACTGGGTTATACGGCCGGATTCTGGGCAGGACAGCGGTGCTGATGAACACCACGGCAGTGTTCATCCCCTACCCAGGGAGATTTCAGAGGATTTAGGGTTATAATAATTTTTTTCTAATTTTTTTAATAAATGATTAATATACTGGTTTAGCGTTTTAAAAAAGGGGAAATTGCATTTTAAGTCATTATGCCCCGGCCTATTCACCTTTTAAGGAGTTCCGTATTTTTAAACTCCTTCCATGGTCCCTGGATATTTGTGGCATATTTCAATTTGGTCACTGTTTCGATTAGAGTTCTCATTTTCTTTTAATTTGTCTTTTAATTTTGTTTCTATTCAATTAAGTTTCATTTCCAGTTCATAATATGATGTTTAATATGTTTTTTAACATTAATCTTGTGGTTGGTTAGCTTTAAAATGTATTAATATGTTGGATATCATTTATTTGAACGCTAGATAACATAAGTTTTTGGGCCTAATTTCTAGCTTTGGGTTTAGATTAGATTTAGGTTAGTTTAATTAATTCAAATCATGTGTTCATCTCATAGAAGCAAGATTTCGAATTAATTAAGTTAATTGTGGGGCTCATATCTTTAAGGTTAATCAATCTAGGGTTAAGTACTAGACCCACCTAGATTAATTAGATCACTAAATAATCTCTCTCATAATTTGGGCATTCGGTTGTTTTAGGCCTAGTTTGTTAGATTAGGTAGTACGGGCCTTTAGTTCTTGAGCCTTTAGATTCTGGACCTTTAGTTTTGGGGTCTTTAGGTTTTTGGCCTGGCTTTTGGGGGAGGTTTTAGATTAGGTAAGTTGGATTAATTTGGATCGCGCGCTCGTCTTATAGGGGCGTGATTCCTAAATTAATTAAATTAATTCTATATTTATATTCCTTAAGGCCTTGTTAGATTAAGGTTCGGATTAATCTAAGGAAGTTTAATTTGCTATTGGCTCATTAGAGTAAATGTTAAATTCGTTAAATTAATTGAACGTTTCTTAACGGCTTAGGATAAAATTAATTTCAAACTTAGATTGACGCTTAAATTCCCAATTAATTGTCTTAACTTGTTAAGATCTTGGTCATTTAGGGCTAATTGATTTAGGATTAAATACTAGAATCACTAAATTAACAGTTAGGTAACTAATTGAACTTCAAGAATTTGGGCTTTTTTAGGCCAGGTCTTGGGATGGGCCTTATGTGTTTATCTTTAACGCCTTTTGTTTGCCATCTCCTATTTTGTCATTCATGTGACTGCAACTATTTTGATTGCACGTTAATTAATTGGATCACAAAAAGGAAGGTATTCATTAGTTTCGATATTTGGGTCGTAATAGTCCGAGCTTAAAGGATGTTGACCAAATATTTGAATTAATCATTACTGACTCAAGATAGAATTAAAACTTGACAAAGTCATTACATCATTCCCTAACTGCTTGCACCATGCATAAAGGTGATGTATGGGATTCGAACCGTAAATTAACACGGCAGTCGGGCTTATTCGATGCCGGTTTAATCTATGGTCTGATATATCGTCAACCTTATTAATTAAATGTCCAGTTAATTTGAACCCACCAATTTGACAAAGCCCGTTCAATTAAGGTTAATTTCCAATTAAGGCCACCAAATTAAATTCTTTCTAAATTCTAACAATTTCCTTCGGTTAAAAGTAACAAATATTTTGGTACCGATTTCCGGACGTGATGAGGGTGCTAATCCTTCCCCACACGTAACCAACCCCCAAACCCTTTCAAAATAAATCTCTGGTTTTGTGGTGTCCGGCCTACCTGATCCAAGTGGCTGGTGGCGACTCCCAGTTTTCAATCAGTTTTCAAAGAATTATGATTTTTCAAGAGAAATTCCCTTTTTAAGCAAACCTTCTCCAAAAATTGGGATACATTTAAAATTAGTTTTTCAAAAAACGCCGTTACAATAAAATAAGACTATCAACTCGGCTAACTCGAATATTTTTTACCCGACTTCATCGAATACTCATCCTAGTGAAAAGGTGATGCATGGGCGGATGTAACTGATGTTGGGCAAAACAAGGTTAAATTCGAAATAAATAAAATAAATAAGCATAATACAATAAATAACAAGAATTTAATAGATTCGAAATAACCGAAAATAAGATTGCGGAGGCCTGCTTGAAACACAGTTTTCTTAAGACAAATTTTACCACTCCGCGGTGCTTGAGTTCTTAAGTCGTCAGTCTCCCATGATACAACAATGAATGATCTTAGACAACATCACTATTGAAGATATCCCGAACAGTACTCGAGCCTTTGACTATCACCAGAAAAACAATGTAATTTGAGAGAAAAAAGCTTTTCAAATTGTATTTTAAAACTGAAGGAAGGCCATGTATTTATAGGGAAAATTAGGTTAAACCCAGGAATCAAAATATTCTGGAAATACCCCTCATCTGATTTGTTTTGGATATTTTGCGTGAATAGCAAGCATTATCTCTTAATATTCATTTAATATTCAAATTTAAGGGAACCGAAGAATTATCCCTTTAAATTCAAGATATTCACAAAAGATATGCTATCTTAAAGGAAAAAATTAATTCAAAGTGGTAAAATATATGCAAGCCCACGAAAGGCCCGACCGGTCCGAACATTCGCGTCGCCCATGTCGTGCGGGTGCGCCTTAACCCAAATGGGATTGATTCGCACCCCTTGCGCATGAGGCATAGTTCCCATCCAAGTCATTCAATGACCACAAATTGAGTAAGTGTATATAAACACTTCCCATTCCATTTATCCCATCTATGTGGGATATGGACGTTTCATTTCCTTTACTCAATTCACAATTCCCTCACTTTGAGCATCAATTTCTCATTCATTACTCAACCGTTTTAAGCATATGAGATACCGTTGTGAATGTCTCATGCAGTAGAAGAAGACCTAAAAGAATCCTTATTCGAACCTCCACCTTTACCCCCTTCGAAATATGGCTCAAAGTAGCCATTTTCTTCACGTTTTTCCAACAATCCCCTACATGAATGAAATTGATGCTTTTTTATCAAAACCATTTTGACTCGATGTGGTGATAGCTTCTACGATTGATAGTTGCATAGGATAGGTAGGTTTCCTCATTTGAACCTTCCCTTGTGAAAGTATATTTACTTTATTGGCTATCTAGTAGACGTGATGTCTTTGAACTATTCAGTCGTTTGTGTAAACAATGATATACTCCATACAACTACCTCTCTAACACGAGTTTTTGTTCTCATGGTTATGTCCATATGGCCATGGACATCTCCCTGGTTCTGTAAGAGTTTGAGAGAACTATGCCCCAATAGTCTTCTTGAAGCGGCCCTACTTCACTCTCACATAGGTGACTTATGTTGCTCGGCTCACCGACGCACACAATGGTTATTAAAAGCTTTTTCTTAGGCTATCCCATTTTGTCACTATTTACGTCATAGGAACAAACTTGGGGATAAAAACCCGCACAATGACTGCACAGGTCTATGCAATTAGGTTGTCCCTTTGAACCTAAATCTTGGGATCTATAGTCAACCAGGTAGGGTTTTCCTTCACATAGCGCCTTTATTTTCCATGGGCTTCAGTCTCATTCCTTTAGATGTTTTGTCAACTTGATCTCGATTAAACCCTTTGGTTAGTGGATCCGCAACATTATCCTTTGATTTTATACAATCAATAGAGATAACTCTATTTGAGATCAGTTGTCTAATTGAGTTTTGGCTATACCAGAACTTGTCCACATAGTGTGACTGAGTCAATATGAGACCTTCAGATGACCGTTTGATTTGGATGCCTAAAATCAATTATGCCATTATCATATTTTCCATGTCAAATCTTGAATTTAACATGTTATTGATACGTTTACCATTTCATTGTTACATATAACAATGAGCGTGTCATCAACATAGGATCATATATCCTGATGCACACATTTGTCACACTCTTATTTATCATCATGACAATGTTTTCGTTTCAACCTTTTGTTGAACGTATAGACTATTTTTCACTGATAGTCTCCAAAGTTTGTTTCATTGAACTTGGAAATATATTTTCAAAGAATGAGTCATTCTTTGTTTCCATTATCACATTCTTGTGAATCTATTTGTGCACAAGAAATGGATATCCGTTACCATGTTCTACATAGTCATTGAAAATATAGTCCACTTATTTTTTATTTACTTCGGCAATAAGAACATTACTTTTGCAAAACACCCTACATTTTTATGTAGTTGTAGGAAGGTTTTATTTTCTTCCATAACTCATATGGTTTCTTGTCTCTGTGAGAAGAGGTAATTAGTTGATAAAACAACTCCCCCACATGTTAGACACATTTTGAAGTTTCAAATCTTATCTTCAAAATCATTGTACCCTTTGATGTTGCAAAGTTACTCACATAGAGTTTCTCCCAAATTAATCGATTTATTAAGCTTGGGTTTCAACATCTTACTTATAGAGAATAATTTTTCTATAGCATCTTTGCTTTTAAGCAAAACACTAATTTGTTCTATTATGAAGGTAACAAATTTCCTTCAAACAATTGTTCGTCATATCAATTGTCATGACTAAATTTTGTCACAACATTGATCTCGTTTGGAAGTCTATATTTCGAGGACTTATTCCATATCTTATGGTAATTGAAACATTTCGCATGAAATTTAGCTTCTTGAACACACTACTTAATTTGCTTTTTGAAGTCATTTTTGACTTCCACTACGTTTGCCATAGTAATATTTGTCTTAGCAATATTTACCTTAATAACAATTGAAGGTGGTAACAATATTTACCTTATCCTCTCTAATCATAGGAGGATCATCCTTCAGATAGTTGATCACGTTTAGCATGGTCAAATATGCAACATCTTTTGTTGTTACGTTTGAAATTATTTTCAATGAATTTCACTGGTTTTCCCATTTTATGATCCAACGAAACTCACAATTCTTTAGCCATTTTTAAAAACTGTTGTTGAGATATGTGTTTTGATATAATAATTGAAAAATTGTCTTGGACTAAATTGAAAAGATTTCAAAATGTTTATAAGTCCAAACAACTTGAAAATATGTTTGATGAATCTTACAAGGCTTTGGAATTGTTTAAAAAGTGTTTTAAGTAGCCAAACCTGCGTTTTCGAAGTCTTCATACCGACACGGTATACACCGTATCGATACGCTTTAGGGTTTCAAGTTACAGGTAAATTTCAGTAGCCAAAACTCGTACCGATATGGCTTGACCGTATCGATACGAAGTAGGGCCGTACTGATACGTTATAAAGCGTATCGATACCCCTTGTTTTATCCCAACGGCTCTTTCAACTACTCACAATGGCTAGAATTCAACGGTATTTTAAATGTCAGACCGTATCGATACGCTACCAGCAGTATCGATACGCCTATGTCAATAAATGCTCAATGACTCTTTCCCAAAGAGACCGTATCGATACGGGTACCCCGCATATATATATATACACCCTGTACCAGAACAGGAAAATGAGCATGAAAATCAGCCCCAACGGCTCCAATTCAACCCCAACAGTCTTCAATAGCTAGGAACTCAATTGGGAGTATAAAAGGTACCTTCAAGCATCAATAGAAGACTAATGCTTCATTTGTCAACAACATTATGATGTCATTTTTTTCTTAGAGCTTAATTTCTCATTCTTTGTATAGACAACACTTGTGAGCTTACATTGTTCTCAAGTGTTTAGGTTTGGGTGAGTGCTTATTTAGTGCAAACAAATACCTTTTTAGAGGGATTTCAAGTTTGCAAGATTTTCTCTTGTTCAAGAGTATTCCCAAAGCTCGGTTTGTGAACTTTGGTTGCTAGACTTGGTGAGTGAGTCTAGGTTGTAAAGGTTTCCTTCTAAGCCTTGAAAAGGGGAAGAATTTCCAGTGAAATTGGTTTGAAAATCCTTAGTGTGAGCTAAGGTAGTGGATGTAGAGCTTGTTAGAAGCTTGAACCACTATAAATCATTTGTCTATTTGTCTATCTTTTGCTTCCACCAAAAACACAAAAAAATCAATCTTCTCCACACTTGGCAAGCTATTCGGTTGTGTGTTCATTAAGCTCAACAACTGTGCACTTCATAGCATGCATCAAAATAGGTTTTAACAATTTAATTTTGACAAAATAAATTCATTGATTTATTTCCAAAATAGAATCATACTTGATTCCAAAATAAATTCACCAAGATTGAATCATTCTAGATTCCCGCGAAATAACCTCAATGGTTTATTTTCCTTACTGAGTTAGAATCATCCAAGATTCCCTCGAAAATAAATTCAACGATTTATTTTCCTTAATAAGTCTAATGATTTATTTCTTTTGTTATATCTTCTGTTAAACATTGGGATTAAAACCCAAAACAGAGATATCAAGGTACCTCGATCAAAAGGAAATAATCCTTTGATTCTTGTTTGGAAGATCAAGTAAATCCGTTAAGACGACATAAATTAATTCCTGAAACGAATTATTTACAAGATCTTTGTTTCCAAAACAAATCATGAAATTTCTCATGTTTAACCTACACTTTCTCATGGAAAATTATTGGTTGAAATAGCAATCTAAAGTGTTTCCAAACACCCCAAGAAAAATAATATTCCTTTTTCATGCCATATTGAGCCTTCAATATTAAGGCCAATAAAATTGTCTTAACCATAATAATATTATAATAATATTATTAAAATAATATCATAATTTATGGTATTACCATGATACATGCACACATGTATCCATATAAATCATTAATGGTTAAAAACAATTAAGGAATATTACCTTAATAAAGCATTCCAAATTTAGAACCTGGCAAGTTAACAATTTTCCTTTTTTGTGATCAATCTCCCATTTGAGGATCATTTTTCTTGGCAACAAGCCCTTTTTTCTTTATTCTAGAACAAGAAAGAAATAAACACGAAATCAATAATAATTCTAATAAACTGAAAATTATTTTGTTTATTTTCGATTTTGATTTTTTACAAAATCAGTAACCTCAGTTACTTCCAATGATAATTTTTGTAAAAACAAATTTGTCACGTTTATTTTTGAGATCCAAGCATACCCGTTAAAATGGCATGATAATTCCTAAAAACGAATTTGTTTGCTTTCTCAGAATCGTACTTATTTCGAATCGCATTGGATTAATCTCTCTTAAGATTGTTGGGCAAAACAAGGTTAAATTCGAAATAAATAAAATAAATAAATAATCGAAATACAATAAATAACAAGAATTTAACAGATTGGAAATAACCAAGAATAGGATTGTCAAGGCCTGCTTGAAACGCAATTTCCTTAAGACAAATTCGACCACTCCTCGGTGCTTGAGTTCCTAAGTCGTCAGTCTCCCAGGATAGAATAGCGGATGATCTTCGACTGCAGCACTACTAAAGAGATCACGAACAATACTCGAGCCTTTGACTATCACTAGAAAAACAATGCAATTTGAGAGAAGAAAGCTTTTCGAATTGTATTTTAAAACTGAAGGAAGGCCATGCATTCATAGGAAAAATTAGGTTAAACGTAGGAATCAAAATAATTCGAAAATATCACTCATCTGATTTGTTTCGGATATTTTGCGTGAATAGCGAGCATTATCTCTTAATATTCGAATTTAAAGGAACCGACGAATTATCCCTTTAAATTCGGGATATTCACAAAAGATATGCTATCTTAAAGGAAAAAAATTAATTCGAAGTGGTAAAATATCCGCAAGCTCACAAAGGGCCCGACCGGTCTGGACATTCGCGTCGCCCACGTCGTGCAGGTACGCCTTAACCCAAATGGGATTGATTCGCACCCCCTGCGCGCGAGACACAGTTTCCATCCAAGTCATTCAATGACCACAAATTGGGTAAGTGTATATAAACACTTTCCATTTCATTTATCCCATCCATGTGGGATATGGGGGTTTCATTTCATTTACTCAATTCACAACTCCCTTACTTTGAGCATCGATTTCTCATTCATTACTCAACCATTTTGAGCATATGAGATACTATTATAAAGGTCTCATGGAGTAGAATAAGACCCAAAAGAATCCTTATTTCGAATCTCCACCTTTACCCATTCGAAATATGGCTTAAAGTAACCATTTTCCTCGTGTATTTCCAACAATGAATTGTTGGACAAAACAAGGTTAAATTTGAAATAAATAAAATAAATAAATAAAATACAATAAATAAGAAGAATTTAACAGATTTAAAATAACCGAAAATAGGATTGTTTAGGCCTTCTAGAAACGCAGTTTCCTTAAAACAAATTTGACCACTCCTCAGTGCTTGAGTTCTTAAGTCGCCAGTCTCCCATGATACAACAACAGATGATCTTCGACAGCAGTACTACTGAAGAGATCACGAATATTACTCGAGCCTTTGACTATCACCAGAAAAACAATGCAATTTGAGAGAAGAAAGCTTTTCGAATTGTGTTTTAAAACTAAAGGGAGGCCATGTATTTATAGGGGAAAATTAGGTTAAACGTGGGAACCAATTATTCCGTATTAATGGCCATAAATCCTCTATCCGATTTTGATTCGGAAATCTTTGACTTATGCCAATTTTATTCGAATATATTTCCGTGAATTACAAGCATTACCGTTTTTAATATTCACATTTAAGGGAACCAAAATTATCCCTTTAAATTCGGAATATTCTCAAAAGATATGCTATCTTAAAAGAAAAAAAATAATTTGAAGTGGTAAAATATCCGCAGGCCCAAGAAGGGCCTAACCGATCCGGACATTCGCGTCGCCTACGTTGTACGGGTGCGCCCCAACCCGAATGGGATTGAATCACACCCCTATGCGCGAGGCACAATTTCCATCCAACTCATTCAATAACTATAAATTAGGTAAGTGTATATAAAAACTTCTCATTCCATTTATTATATCCATGTGGGATATGAGAGTTTCATTTCCTTTACTCAATTCATAACTCCCTTACTTTGAGCATCAATTTCTCATTCATTACTCAACCGCTTTGAGCATATGAGATACTGTTGTAAAGGTATCATGGAGTATAATAAGACCCAAAAGAATCTTTATTCGAAATTCCACCTTTACCCATTCGAAATATGGCTCAAAGTAACCATTCTCCTCACGTTTATCCAACAACTAGCTCTTTGGGTGTCGGTTGATACCTCATCAATTTTATGTTTAAAAAAGTCTTTATAAAAATTAGGGTACACTACCTAGGTGACCACCCAACTATTGCGCCCGTCCTATTTTGATCACCCAGCTAAAAAAACTAAAAATCTTACCACTAAACTATTTAATTGGTCCTATTTTGACCACGATCTGTTAAAATCTAACAGAGAGGTGATGTGGCAGTTAGATTTTTTTGTATAATTACACATTTGGTCCATGTTAGTCACATATCATATTAATTTGGTCCTAATTTTAATTTAATTTAATAAAATTAATCAACCAATCAGATGATGACACGTGTCATCGCCCGATTAGATGAACTTATTCTTATTTTTAATATATTTATTTTCTTGTTAAAGGAAAATTAGAGGGGAAAAGATAGCCTTTGCATGAGTTGAACTTTGGAACTCCATATTAAAAACCAAAGTCTTTACCACTACACCAACTTGATCTTATTGATATAAATTACACCATTATATATATATATATATCTTATAATTCAGTAAATGTTAGGGGAAAAAGTAAAAGGCATAAAGTTAAAAGTAGCCCCCAACGTTTGACTTTTTTGTCACTTTAGCCCATATTCTTTTTTTGGTGCAAACAACCATCTAACGTTTCATTTTCGTTCAAATTTCACCCTCGTTGGATGGAAATCGTTAGTCAACTAACGGTCAATGTCTGAGGATGACATGGCATGTTTGCATGGCATGAGGAGATGATATGGCGATGCCATGTGGCACTTTGCGGACATGTCATCACATTTTAAAAAAATTAAAAAAATTATTATTTTTATATATTTTAACCAATCAAATGATGTCACGTGGCACTTTGCTGACGTGGCATCATCTGATTGGTTAATATATATATTTTTAAAAAATAGCCCCAAATTTTCCAGATTTCACAAGATAACCCCTAAATTTTGAAATCTCTAACTCCTCCAAACCCAAATCCAATTTAAACCGATTTCACCGTCGAGTGACGTGCCGCCGCCCACCACATCAGTCGTCAAACAGTCACGTACATTTACCCCTACGATCCAATCAGATGATGACGCATTAGCAAGGTGCCACGTGGCATCATTTGATTGGTTAAAATATTTTTTAAAAAATAATTATTTAATTTTTAAAATGCCACATAAGCAAAGTGCCATGTGGCATCGCCGTGTCATCTCCCCATGCTAAGCTGACAAGCCACGTCAGCCTTAGGCGTTGACCGTTAGTTTACTAACGTTTTTCATCCAACAAGGGTGAAATTTGAACAAAAGTAAAACGTTAGGTGATTGTTTGCACCAAAAAAAGAATAGGGGTTAAAGTGACCAAAAGGTCAAACGTAGGTCAAACGTTAGGGGCTACTTTTGATCTTTTACCCAAGTAAAAATAGTTGAAAGAAGACGCGAACCTGGGCCACTTGTGATGTGTAAATTCACACAAACAATTGAATCAATTCAAATCAATAAATTAAAAATGAAAATATTTAATGTAGATTTAAATCAAGATTTAAAATTAAAATAAATTTATTATTTTTATATTTTTAAATTAAATTGACTATTTTTTATATTTATTTTAATAATTTCATATACATAATATTGAATCGAGTTATTTAATTAATTTTTATTAAATATCTTAATTTAATTTAAAAAATATAAAACCATAAATCTATTTAAACTACTTGTGTGAAAAAGAAATTAAAATTATTGACTTAAAATATTTTCAGTCTTGAGACAAATTTATTTAGGTTAATTTCATCAAATAATTTGATATGAATTGTTTTTAACATGAGATATTTATTTTGAAAAATGTTTACAGATTTACTAAAAGAAAAACTGATTTAAGAATTAAAAATACCATTCTGAAAATGTAAAAAAACTTGAAATTAATAAATTATAGTAAAGAGTTTAAATCATAGTA
Organism: Hibiscus mutabilis; assembly: GCA_019671005.1. Lineage (NCBI taxonomy): Eukaryota > Viridiplantae > Streptophyta > Magnoliopsida > Malvales > Malvaceae > Hibiscus > Hibiscus mutabilis. The sequence continues at coordinate 18,100 of JAGYYJ010001413.1, read as the reverse complement.
CGGGACTTTTTATAGAATTAGACAACAGGGAATAAGTTCTGCGGATCGACGGTCCTAATAATTTTAGGGTAAACTATTCCAGTGACTACCGAACTAATTGGGTACCTATTTTGATCACCGAACTATCGAAATCGTCAACCAGACCGCTAAACTTATTAAATTGACCTGTTTTGACCACCGCTGTTAAAAAACTAACTGATGGGTAACGAAATGGTGACGTGGCAGTTAACGAAAATTTATAAAATTATACATTATGTCCCTGTTATTTACCTATAATTTCAATTTGGTCCTAATTTAAATTAAATTAATTAAAATTAATCATCCAATCGGATGAAGATACGTGTCATCACCCGATTAGAAATTTTATTTTAATTTTTAATTTAATTTATTTATTTCCCTCCAACCAGGTCACCACCTGGGTAAAACACTCATGTCATTACCACTGCGCCGGACCATTTGTATTGATATAAATTACACCCTTTTATATATATCTTATAATATTGTAATTGTTAGGGAAAAAGAAGTAAAAATGATTGAGAGGGGATTCGAACTTAGGTCATTTGGAAAGTGTAAAAATATACAAACTGCTAAATTAAGTCAATTTTTTTAAGTAGAAAATTAAAATATTTTAAATATATTTAAAGTATGGTTGAAACAAGATTTAAAATGAAAATAAATTTATGGTTTTTATATTTTTAGATTAAATTGAATACTTTTTTCCCTCACATTTAGTTTAATAATTTCATATATATATATATATATATAATATTAAAATGATTTTTTAATTTAATTAATAATTCTTTTATTTTTTATTAAATATCTTAATTCATTGATTATATATTAAAGTGTATATATTTAATGTACAGGTTTATAAGATATTTAATTAATGTGAGAAATTAAAATTGTTACTTAAATTAAAAAAAACCGTTTCAATATTATATATATGAAATTATTAAACTAAATGTGAAAAAAGTATTCAATTTAATCTAAAAATATAAAAATAGTAAATTTGTTTTCACTTTAAATCTTGCTTTAATTATACTTTAAATATATTCAAACTATTTTAATTTTCTACTAAAAATTTGAATTAATTTAGCAGTTTGTATATTTTTACACATCCCAAATGACCTAACAATTACAGTACTAAAAAAATATTTTAATTTTCTACTAAGTTAGAATCCTTTCTCAATCATTTTTACTTCTTTTTCCTAACAATTACATTATTATAAGATATATATAAAATGATGTAATTTTTATTAATACAAATGGGTTTGGCAGTGGTAATGGGAGGAAAATTAATATATTAAATATTAAATAAATTAAATTAAAATAAATTGTTTTACCCATCCATTAGTTTTTTAACGGCGGTGATCAAGATAGGTCAATTTAATAAATTTGGTGGTTTGATTGACGGTTTCGATAGTTTGGTGGTCAAAATAGGTACCCTAATTAGTTCGATGGTCAAAATAAGTACCATAATTAGTTCGATGGTCACTGATGTAATTTACCCATAATTTTACTAAAGAAGCGGATCACATATTTCAAAACCATCCCAATAATCAAAATCACGTCCGCAGATTCGTACATTTAACCATGATTTATGCCATCGTTGAGTACTCCCTTAGATAAATTTTCCAATCTTAAATATCTTCCTCAAGGGACGTAATCAGATTGGGGTTATAAAGACAAAACATAAATTTTAAAGAGCTTTGTTAAAGGTTGTGTATAAGAATTCTTAGATTCCTATTACTAATGTTTATTTTACTTTTTAATAGAATCTATTAGAATGTGTAGCGATGGTATGTTTCGCTAAAAAAATGAATTTTTGAGGTGTTTGTGGTTTTTCGGGTTTTAAAATATTTATTCCGTGATGGTTTTAAAAAACCGCATTTTATTTAGAAATTGGAGTCGCCACCGGCCACTTAGGTAGGTCGGATACCATAAAACCAGAGATTTGAAAACTATTGAGTTCGGGAGTCGGTTACGGATGGGGAAGGATTAGCACCCCACACCGCCCAAAATTGGTACTTTAATAATTACCGCTTTATTAAAATTAAACTTTCTGGATTAAAGTAACGATTAAGTTAAGATTCGGTTATAAGTGCGAGTAAATTTTAAAGGCCCTGTTATCCGAGAGTAAACGCCCAACCACTATCACTACGCCTGATACTGGCCCCATTTACGCTCGGATAAAAGGGCATCGCATTGATAATTTATATTCCATTATGCAACCTTAGAAAGCAAAATAAATACAAAGCGATAAAAATATAAATAAATACTAATATAATAAAATACTAATCTAACATAAATAAAATACTAATCCGAAACATACATACATAAATATTAATCTAACACATAAAACGAATCTAACATAAATAAAACATTGATCTAAAACACAAATAAATATTAATCTAACACATAAATAAAAACAAATCTAATATAAATAAAATATTAATCTAAAACATAAATTTAAAACATAAATAAATACTAATCTAAAACATACATACATAAATACTAATCTAAATCATAAATAAAAACAAATCTAACATAGATAAAATACTAACATTCATAAATATTAATCTAACACATAAATAAAAAACAAATTTAACATGAATAAAATATTAATATAAAACATAAATTTAAAACATAATAAATACTAATATAAAGCATAAATAAACATACAAAGTAAAAAAGAACACAATTTTAAATTAACTAATACTTCATTAAATCATAAAAATTACAATACAAATAAAAAGAGAAGAAAATATACCTAACTAGGAGCTCAAATAACAAACCCCGACTGAACCCCACCGGGATCTACCACGACCTCTCCAAAATTATTAACTAGATCGGACCTAAAATAGGACCCCGATCGAATGTTGGATCGAACCAACTGGGGCCGAGGGCACTGCCCCCAACCCCTGGCCAGCCTTGCGGCCGGCCTAGCTCCCAATTGGGGAGCCGATTCACAATTGCCCATTTGTGGCAAATTGGGCGTCTGATTGTGGCTGCCCCCATGCCTTGTATTTATAGGCATGGGGTGGGTGAAATGGGGTGACGTGGAGCACCCTGCTCCACGCAATTTCTCCATTTTTTTTAATTAATAATAATATTTTTTTACCTTTTTATATTTTATTTTTATTATTATTTTTCATTAATTTTATATTAATAATACTACCATTAAAATAATACTAATAACACTAAAACCCGGTCAAAAATGAGTGATTACAGTTGCCCCTCTTTGCTTGTTCTTGTGAAACGAGGACAAAGCAAAGATCAAAAGCACTCATTTTTTACCTACTTTCTTGTCTTTGGCTTCGGAATCACGTGCTCTTCTGGAACTCTCCGCTCTTCCTTAGCTGAATCTTCAAGCTTGTAAGTTCTTCCTATATAGAACTTCTTCACCTTCTGATCTTGGAACTATAGGCTCTTCCTACATAGAACCCTTCACTCTGAAGCCTCGAGTTATGAGTCCCTCCTATATAGAACTTTTCATTCTAAGACGGTAAAGCTTGGAGTCATTCCTATATAGAACTCTTCACCTTCAATGCTGGTTTCTCCTATATAAAACCTTTTGCGCCACTGATGGATTCTTCCGACTAGGAGTTCCTCCTGTATAGAACTGCTAGTCTTCAAACCCTGGAGCCGTCAGTCCTTCCTATATATAACTTTTAGTTTCTGAAATCTCGGAGCTACAGGTTCCTCCTATATAGAACCTTTCACTCTAAGACAGTAAAGCTTAGAGCCCTTCCTATATAGGACTCTTCGCCTTCAACACAACGGGTTTTCCCTATATAAAACCTTATGTGTCATGGGTGAATTCCTTATGCTAGGAGTTCTTCCTATATAGAACTGCTAGTCTTCACCCTGGAGCTGCAAACCCTTCCTATATAAAATTTTCAGCTCCTGAAGCCTCGGAGCGGCATATTCTTCTTACATAGAACCTCTCGCTACGGGAGCTTGAAAATATAGGCCCTTCCTATATAGAACCTTTATCTTCAAATTTCTCTGTTCTATTTTTTCTCTTTTTCTTTTTTTCTTTTTCCCTCTTTTTTGCTCTTTTTCTCTCTTTTTCTTTTTTCTCTTATCTTTTTTCTATCTCATTTTCTTTCTTTTTTTTTACAAGGTTGTTGATATCTTTGGACTTACGCTACTAAGGCTGCCAATTTTTTTGGACTCACGCTACTAAGGCTGCCGCATCATGCCCGAAGGACTTACTGATGGCCCGAAGGACTTATCACCATGCTCGAAAGACTTACTGGTGGCCCGAAGGACTTAACACCGTGCCCGAAGGACTTACCGATGACCTGAAGGATTTAACATCTGGGTTTCACGCTGCTATGACTGTCGATCTTTCTAGACTCACGCTACTAATGTTGTCGCATCATGCCCGAATGACTTATTGATGGCCCGAAGGACTTATCACCATGCTCAAAAGACTTACTGGTGGCCCGAAGGACTTAACACCGTGCCCAAAGGACTTACCGATGACCCGAAGAATTTAACATCTGGGCCTCACGCTGTTATGGCTGCCGATCTTTCTGGACTCACGCTACTAATGCTGCCGCATCATGCCCGAAGGACTTACTGATGGCCCGAAGGACTTATCACCATGCTCGAAAGACTTACTAGTGGCCTGAAGGACTTACCGATGACCCGAAGGATTTAACATCTGGGCCTCACGCTGCTATGGCTGCCGATTTTTCTGGATTCACGCTACTAAGGCTGCCGCATCATGCCCGAAGGACTTACTGATGGCCCGAAGGACTTATCATCATGCTCGAAAGACTTATTGGTGGCCCGAAGGACTTAACACCGTGCCCGAAAGACTTACCGATGACCTAAAGGATTTAACATATGGGTCTCACGCTACTATGACTGCCGATCTTTCTGGACTCACGCTACTAATATTGTCACATCATGCCCGAAGGACTTACTGATGGCCCGAAGGACTTATCACCATGCTCGAAAGACTTACTGGTGGCCCGAAGGACTTAACACCGTGCCCAAAGGACTTACCGATGACCCGAAGGATTTAACATTTGGGCCTCACGCTGCTATGGCTGCCGATCTTTCCTTTCTTTAGTAAATTCTTTGACAATTCTTCAAATACCTGTCTAGAAACAAGCAAAAATTGACATGCCTCTATATGATGCATGCAATGTCGTGCCTTTTTTCTTCTTCTCTTTTTCTTCTTTCTTTTCTATATTTTTTTTTTCAATTTCTTCTTATTTTTCTTTTTTCTTTTTCTCTTCTTTTTTTCTCTCTTTTTTCCTTTAATTTCTTTTTATTTTTTCTTTTTCTTTTCTTTTTTCTTCTTACTCTCTTTCTCTCTTTCTTTCTTTTTTTTTCTTTTTTCTTCTCTTTTTTTCTTCCAGCCCTTTTTGTTCTAAAGTCTTACACCCTGAAAGGTCGTTCCTCAAATTTCTTCATCTCTTTACTTCTTCATTGTATGCTCTTAAATCTTCGTTTGATCAATCACTTCGAATCTAGATTAACATGCTTTCAAACCTTTTGTGCGGAAGGCTTTCTTGTCTTCAGGGTTATAACCCGTCTTCATAAATGATCCTCTGGTTCTTATATTATTCTTATAAGAACCCTTGTCATCTTCTTCGCTTGGCGTTGCCCCATTCAACCACGGACTCCACTGCTTTGAATTTTCTGACCCATCATACAGAGCCTTGATCTATTTATAGTCACCAGGGTGAGCCAAAATGCTTACATCCCGTGAGCTCATCCTTAAGCTTCTCGTAACATTTCGACAGGAACTAACTCTCGGTCCCTATGCTTTAAATCTCATCATCATTTATTTTTAAAGTAATGCAAAAGGCAATTTACTTGTGTATATTTCAGAAAAATAATGATTGTTTGAAAAGATAACAGTCATTTTGAAAATCACAACTTCGAGGGGATACCAAACATTTTGAAAACATTGTTTGGGACAAATGGTAAACATCATCTCTCTCTTTTTTAAGGACCAAATATTTTTTTAAAAAGTTAATGTTTGGAGAATGGTAAACAAAATTTGAAGTATATTGCCAAACATTTTTAAAAACTAATGTTTGGGGGGAAATGGTAAACATCAAAACTTTGGGAGAAAATGTCAAACCTTTTAAAACATGTTTTCCCCCGAAATATCAAACACCATAGCGCATCTGCTTCAAGTTGCCAGAGATTAACTCTAATGAAGCGCATATTTAGAAGATCTTGACCATTGTGGAGATATATGCCGATGTATAGTTTCTTCTGGTCTAATAGGCTTTTGAGAGGAACAACCATACCCAGTTTCTACCCCGTTTAAGGTGGCTCTCTTAATCTCACTATCTCACCATGCCCCATCATTCCCTCATTTGGGTGTCGATCAAGCACTTCGAAGTTTGACGTTCCTTAAAGCAAAGTTAACCCTTATAGGCGGAATGAAATCTGAAGACATTATCATTCAACTTGGATATCTATGGATGACCAGAATGGTCTTTGGGGGCTTGTAATGAGGCCTTTGGTTTATGGTTAACTGAAATAGTATTTATGTACTTGTGTAACTTGGATATGCCCCTTATTCCTTCCCTTTTTTGGATCACTCTAGACTGCCCGTTTTTGGGTTTTCACCCTAGAGTTCATTTCCTTTCTTTTTACTGTAGGCTGCCTTGCATTCTGGCTATATACTGATGTTCGTTTTCTGTTCAAGAATGTTTGATCCTCCAAAACTCCTCGAAATTGAGACTTCTTGAATGAAGGACCATGAATACATTTCTGGGAATTCTTGTGATTGGCACGCCCAGATGAAATATTATTCTTTCTTCTTTTCTCTTTTTTTTCTTTTTCACTTTTTCTCTTGGATCGCTCTAGACTGCCCATTTTTAGGTTTTCACCATAGAGGTCATTTCCTTCTTCTGTACCTTCAGATCAGTGTATTTTAGTTGGATATTGATGCCAGCAGGCTCAGGCAGACTACTCTTTTTCTTCATTTTCAGGATCACTCTAGACTGCCAATTTTGGGTTTTCACCCTAGAGGTCATTTCATTTTTCGAAATTGGAAATCTTCGGGCCGACTTGTCTTGACTTGGCTTCAATTCGAGCTTCTATACTAATTTTCAAAACTGATATTTACTTGAAATGTGGATTCCTTGTGTCTCTTGCTCATAGTTGAAGTCTCGTTCTTGTATTGTTTGATCTGTGTGTGAAGCATACACAATATTCTTTCTTTCTTTTTTTTCTTTTTTTTCTTTTTTTTCTCTCTCTCTCTTTCTTCTTTTTATTTTATTTTTTCTTTTCTTTTCTTTTTTGTTTTATTTTTCTTTTTTGTTTTAGACTGCCCATTTTGGGTTTTTAACCTTGAATCTCTTTCTTCTTATTCGAGTCTATAGATGTATCCTCGAATCAACACATATCTATACTGGGTATTGATGATATCTTCTGCTCGAAGTTACTTGCCTCTCTGCAGCTCTTCTGATATTTACTCGATCTGGATTGCTTCGGCCTTCTGATTACCATTTCTCTTCTTTTCTTTGGTTTTTTTGTTTGGACATATCCTTGTTTTCAACCACTTTCTTCTGATAATTTTTTGATCTTTGTATCCAATCTGTCTGGACTCATCTCTGTCTTCTGGTAAAGTAAAAGAAAATCATTCGTTGTCAAATTCACAGATGTCCTGAGAATGCCTTCAGGGGGTAGGGGCTTAGGGTCAACTTTCATTTCAATGATCTTAAATGACAAGTGCCTAAGAAGATAAATTCTTAAAATGGGAACTGCACATTGTCTAAACACTCGTTTTGTTCCTCTGTTGGCCTAAATAAACTAGCAGATACTCACATTTACAGTATCCCCACAACATTCAATCTTTTCTAAATATATGCAACTTAGAGTTGATCTTTGGATCTGAAGCAAATGTATTGTTGCATTCAAAATTCGAGGACCTGGTATAGAAATGATATATACATATGTCCATTCAAAAATGCGTGTATATGCATATGGGAGAACAAAAATTACCCCGTAAAAATAAAATGTTTAAAGAATCAAGAATGTAAAAATGCTTTCTAAATAGAAACGTGATTTTTAATTCTAAAAAGTATATGTTTGAGAGTTTTTTTTCTCTTCTTTTTTCTTTTTTCAAAGCATTGAACATTTCTTTGTGAACTGATGGGAAAACCATAGGGACCTCCGGACTACCTACCGAGTACTAACTCATTCCGATCTTTTGTAGTGTAGGCTTGTGCCACTTCTCTTGTTTTTCCTTGCTGGATCAATTCTTGTCATGACTCCCTCGTCAACCAACTTCTTGATTTCTTCTATTAACAACCTCAAATTTCTTGGTGCCATGCCCCGGTGCCTTAATGTAGAACTCACATGCACTGTATGGATTAAAACTGTGGGCAGATGAGCTGGGCGTAATCTTTATCGGCCCGGAGGTAAGGTACTAACCCTTGACCAGATGAGGCCATATGGAATACTCCGAATATCTCTAAATATGTACTTGTTCGAGGAATTTTTCTCGGTGATTCAGAGGAATCTGTCTGTCTTCTTCTCTTACGATCACGAGACCTTGAAAGTGGTACCCATTTATCTCTTTCTTTCCTTCTGCTCCTAGACAGGTCTGGTCTTTAAACTTAGGTCTCAGAGTGCATGTTCGTTTTTCTCTCCGACTGTCATTAAGTCCTCAAAGCTGGCCTTCATTTTCTCGAGCATCTTATTAAAGAAGAAATATGAAAGGTGGGATGAAACATGGAAGTCACTTTCCTCTTCATCTACGGGAGGCTGTACCTAGGTCGTTAAACGCAGACACCTCAAAGCACATTCCTTGAAGCTTTCATCTTCGTACCCTAGAGATACCGACGACTTGGTGCTAGGTCTAAAGCATATCATATCATGGTAGGTCCTGCTAGACTGTCGGGGAAGTAGTGGATCGGTAATTTTTCAATGCAGCCCTCTATTTTTTACAGAATATGGTCACGTGAATCTTGGGGCATCTTATTCCGTCATCATGTGCAAATATGTGAATCTTTGGAATCTGGAGGAACGACCAAACCAGGGTTCAAACATAGCTTTCTTGCATTAAAGGCATCAAACTTCTTTTTTCTCTCTTTTTCTCTCGAGCCCATCTTATAACTGCTCGAATCTTGATTTTTGAGTATGTTCAATTCTTTTATTCACGATAAAATTCTAAGTGTTCTTTGGATTACCTCCAAAACTTTTATGCAAGGTAATGATAATGATATGTAAAATATGCCATGACTGTACAATGTAATGCAATGCAATGCCATCCTAAAATATAAACATGAATGCAGTAAGGTATTGATTCCAAAAGTGATCCCCATAGAACGGCGTTCATTGAGGCCAAAAGGTTTCATTATATCAGATATTAGATATTTACAGTTACTGATAAGCTTCAGTGTCTACTTTCTTAACTTCATCCAGTAGTCCGGTCAGCTTGCCTTCGGGGTCCAACACTTGGTCCATATTCTGATTAAGCCTGCCACCTTGTTGAGCCACCTTACCTACTCGGGTAATATCGATCTTCGGGTCTTCATCTATCCCATGCTTAGTCTTTCGCAGCTTGGAAGTTGTCATTTCCTACTGAAGAGTGTTGGATTGTCATTGCTCTGTCGTAAACTTGTTTCCAAAACTCTTGTTAATAGCTAAGTTATTCTGTAGCTCATCTCTGGATACTGTCGTACCTATTCCCAATTTCCTCAAACTTACCTGATAACAGCCTGACTTGATTCTTGCTTGACTAGTTTCTCTTCTTCCAATATTCTGAGTTATCCTTCAACTGGACAACACCGTTTATTCTTTAAATGTGACCCAATCTGATATTCTTAAACACTCAGTAAAGCTTCTGGTGATCATTCTGCAGATTCAATTTTATCCAAGTTATCTCTCTCTTATCTGAGCTGGCTGAACTCGAAAGAATATCCCTCTCATGGGGTGCCCATATCTCCGATCTTCAAATTTAACTCGCTTGAGTGACCCACTTCGACATTACTTGAACTTTGTCCTGGATATCGATTCTTCCTCGACTTTGCCCTTCGGGTGATTGTTAGATTACTATAGAATTGGGGAACTCTGTCTTTGAAACCCAAAATTCTCATCGTGATAAGATCTTGAACTTGTTCCTCAGGGCCCCACAATCCTCAATACTGTGACCCAAACTTCCTAAACGGTGTCGTAATCTCTCGGATAAGACTGTTTCTTCGCTAGAGACTTCACCAAGGTAATAAGGCTCTTCACGATGAATATTAGGAGTAGTTCGTTGTACCTCACAGGAATCGATATGTACTTCTTTTCATTACTTGTTTCTCGGGTTTCTTCTAGACCGAGCTCTATTTTTTTGAAAGCCCAACTCAGACATACCTTCTGCTTGTTTATTGATGTAGATCACAAAAGGTTTCGATTTATCGTATTTAGCTGGCTTAGAGGTAGAATTTTGAATATCCCATTTTCTATTATGATCCTTAATCAGTTCTTCTTTCAATTCGATAGATCGCTTACCTTTCGTCAGAGTATTCATCTGATTCATCAATTTTTCCCTCTGCTTCTTTCAACTATTACACTTTACTTTACTCATTACCAGTACCGTGTCTCCTTTCTGACCTGAAGTCTTTATATGGTTCCTCTTCTATTGTCTCTGATCTTACTCTGGGACAAAACCCTGGATCTGTGCCCTCTAATATCTGACCAGACGACCCTTTGCCAATTATGAACGATTTCTGAGATTTGAGGAACCACTTCGGGAATCAATGCCCTATAAATGCGAGAATGCATGCAAATGCGATGTTGATTCTCGAACAGTCTTTAAAAAACTTTCAATAGAGAAAATGTCTATTTGCCAGAACTTAATAATGAATTACAGGTAACAGTTGGATTTATTCTGGAGACCTTGACTTCGGAAAGCAAAACCGTTGCTCCACGTCTCGACGTCGTCTTCAGGATGATGGATGACTTCGTCTTCTCCTCTTATTCTATTCTATGGACTCGTGACGTCATGATCTTTATTTTTGTGGCTTCTGAAAAGGACATCAACAAGTGCAGGCATAATGCAGACAAGATATTTTCTTCTATAGATCTGGGTGCATCTAAATAGGGATGGATTATATCGATCCTAGGGGAGTACTTTAAAACTTTTGGGGTTTAAATTAAAATTTTCAAGGATCATTGGTTTAAAAATTCCCCCTTTTTATTATCAAAAAGTTTTATTTACTTAAAAAAACTTTTAGGTTTCTTTTTGTTATTATTATTGTGAAAGTTTTAGGAGGAAAAAGATTCAAAGCAAAATAATATTTTCAAATTTTTTTAAGGAGTTAAATCAAAATCTTTGAGATTTTTACAAAAGGGTTAAATGTGAATATTTAAAATTGGGGTTCTGCGACCCTGACTGAATCTTCTGCGTCACACGTGCCTTACTATCGTACCGTCTTCCTTCTCGATTGGTCTTTGCTCGGCCTAACTTGATACTGTAATATTATCGTTTCCGAAAAAACAAACTTTTTCTATTTTGAAAGCCTTTTAATGAACTATTCTTGAATCAACACCATGTCATGATATGCAACATGAATGCAAATAAAGGCGTTGATTCCGATGGTAATCACCCTTTCGAACGACTTTCATGGGAATTAAAGGGTTCAAACTACAAAAAGAGTCCACATTACAAAAGGAGTCCCTATTACAAAAAGAGTCTCTATTACAAAAAGTCTTAATTACAAAACAAAGTTCTACACATAAGCCCTAGCTCTACCTCCTAGCTCCTTGATAGCTCTGGGCAATTTGATAAGCCTTGGTGCTTCTTCCATGTCCGGGGTTACGAAAGGTCGGAGAGTCTCGGCTTCGGTAGCTAAGTCATTCACACGCCTTCCAAATATCCACCATCAGGGTCTCGTGTGCATACTTTGGCACTACACGCTTGCTCGGCAAATTGTTACCTCGGATCTGTTGATTAATCTCTGACCAATGTCGTACAACTAGATCGATGTCGTCCTTCTTAAGACACATTTTTTCCATGATGAAAGATTTTCTAATCGGGCAAACCACTTGAATCAACGCCTTTATATAATGTGGATGCAATGATAATGCAACAAAAGTATGTGTAAAATAAAAATTAAAATAAAACACAAAAAGAAATGAGTTAGTACCGGATAAAAATAATAAATACATAAATAAAAGGACAAATTAAATAAGGTAAACAAACAAAACAACCCAATTTATCCAGTCTAAAACACCTAAGGTTATCCGCATGGCTCTAACAGGGTGGGTTTCTATGTTCTCTACACGCAGTGTTGGTGCTAGGAGGTACCCGAATTGTCCTTGTTGTCCCCTACTAAGAGTAGCAAGGCCACCGATCATCAACCATTATAGGCTCCTTTCAACCGGGTTCAATTCAGGGGGACCCATTCGCTTATGCCTACACGAAGGAACGATATCCTTACGAAAGCATAAGGTACTCGAGCCCCGAAGGTACTTGCTAGGCCTACACGGGAGAACGATATCTCTACGAAAGCATTAGCGTTTCCCCCCACTTAAAAAATGGGTTATATGCCAAATTTTAAATGCGTTAAAATAAACCCGCAATTACAACCGAATATTAATTTAATAGTCACTTTAATCCGGAACTTCTAATATTATTAAAGCGATAATTATTTGAAAAAGCTTGACTCTCTTTATTTTGTTAAAAAACAAAAAAATGTCCCCAGTGGAGTCGCCATCTGTAGCGATGGTATGTTTCGCTAAAAAATGGATTTTCGAGGTGTTTGTGGTTTTTCGGGTATTAAAATATTTATTCCGTGAGGGTTTTAAAAAATCACGTTTTATTTAGAAATTGGAGTCGCCACCGGCCACTTAGGTAGGCCGGACACCATAAAACCAGAGATTTGAAAACTATTGAGTTCGGGAGTCGGTTACGGATGAGGAAGGATTAGCACCCCACACCGCCCAAAATTGGTACTTTAATAATTACCGCTTTATTAAAATTAAACTTTCCGGATTAAAGTGACGATTAAGTTAAGATTCGGTTATAGGTGCGAGTAAATTTTAAAGGCCCTGTTATCTGAGAGTAAACGCCCAACCACTATCACTACGCCTGATACTGGCCCCGTTTACGCTCGGATAAAAGGGCACCGCATTGATAATTTATATTCCATTATGCAACCTTAGAAAGCAAAATAAATACAAAGCGATAAAAATATAAATAAATACTAATATAATAAAATACTAATCTAACATAAATAAAATACTAATCCGAAACATGCATACATAAATATTAATCTAACACATAAAACGAATCTAACATAAATAAAACATTGATCTAAAACACAAATAAATATTAATCTAACACATAAATAAAAACAAATCTAATATAAATAAAATATTAATCTAAAACATAAATTTAAAACATAAATAAATACTAATCTAACTCATAAATAAAAACAAATCTAACATAGATAAAATACTAACATTCATAAATATTAATCTAACACATAAAAAAAAAATTTAACATGAATAAAATATTAATATAAAACATAAATTTAAAACATAATAAATACTAATATAAAGCATAAATAAACATACAAAGTAAAAAAGAACACAATTTTAAATTAACTAATACTTCATTAAATCATAAAAATTACAATACAAATAAAAAGAGAAGAAAATATACCTAACTAGGAGCTCGAATAACGAACCCCGACTGAACCCCACCGGGATCTACCACGACCTCTCCAAAATTATTAACTAGATCAGACCTAAAATAGGACCCGATCGAATGTTGGATCGAACCAACTGGGGCCGAGAGCACTGCCCCAACCCCTGGCCGGCCTAGCTCCCAATTGGGGAGCCGATTCACAATTGCCCATTTGTGGCAAATTGGGCGTCTGATTGTGGCTGCCCCCATGCCTTGTATTTATAGGCATGGGGTAGGTGAAATAGGGCGACGTGGAGCACCCTGCTCCACGCAATTTCTCCCTTTTTTTAATTAATAATATATATATATATATTTTACATTTTTATATTTTATTTTTATTATTATTTTTTATTAATTTTATATTAATAATACTACCATTAAAATAATACTAACAACACTAAAACCTGGTCAAAAATGAGTGATTACAGAATGTAATTAATTATATTTTTAAAAAAATAAACATAATTAATTTCTGGTGTTTAATGTAATCAAATCCTAACATCCTAAATCCTAAAATCATAAACTCTTAAACCTTAACTCTTAAACCCTAAGCTCTAAAAACATAAGCCCTAAAACCCAAACCTTAAACCATAAGACCTTTAACCCTAAATCATACCATAAAACCATAAATAGTAAAACCCTTAACTATAAAACTATAAAACCCTAAACTCTAAACCCTAAAAAGTATAAAACGTAAACATCATTTTATCTAATTATTAATTACATTAAATACCCTAAATCAATTATGTTTATTTTTTTTAAGAATGTAATTAATTACATTCTAATACATTCCATTAAAAACTAAAATTAACATTAATGATAGAAATCTAGTAGTTCTTATACATAGTCCTAAGGGCTGTGTATAAAAAAATTCAATTTTAAAAACTGAAGACAAATTTGTAGTTAATCTATTTTTTAATATATTATATATATAATAAAGGCAAAAAAAATTTTGGTGCCTCGGGGGCAATAGTTCCTCCCAAAATAGGCATAGATTCGTCCTTGTTTTCCTCTTCAAACAATGTGAACGAAAAATTCATGTATGTAAGTTCATTTGGAAATCCTTGACTATATGTTTTGATGAAATAAGTAAAGAGAGATGAGGTTACTGAGAATTGTTCGGGTTTAAGGCAAAATTTGGTTGTTGTTGATAATAGAATCCAGGAACTAGGTAAATTGTTAGGTTTGGTTGTTGATATCTTTGGGTTGGTGGCTTTTTATGGGGTTAATTGATTGTTGATGGTTCTTTAATGTTAAGGAGATGTTTTTGGATGTAAATTGATATTGTTTAAGTGTAAATCTCGCTGGGTAATAGCTGGAGATGTATTAGAAAGGTTTCACCGATGTTTTTCGGTTGTTTTTGTTAGGCAAAAGCATGGTTGTTGAGGGAGGAAAGTGTTGTTGTGTGTTGTTGGGGATTTTGATGCAAGGGAACACATTAATCCTATGTTTTGCTTTGGTTAGAAGAAGGGGATGATGATCCGATAGTTTCGGAAGGTGTCGCGGAGGATTCGGAAGCTTGATTTCACCTCGGCAAGCCAAACGAGGTGTAGTTGGTGAGTGGCACTGGTTTACAACTTTTCAAAGGTTTGAAAGGAATATTTTGGGGGTTTAGATTAAGCTTGAAACGTTAGTCTAAGCTTAAAAGTAATTATGAAATGTTTCGCTCTCGGTTCTTGACTTTTCCCATGGTTTTTAATTGTTCATGCTCATGTTTTGAAGTTGGATTTGTTACCTATTGTTATGCATGTTTTATGAATTGAGAAATGATTCATGTTATCCCATGAGATTGATTTATGGTTTTCAAGATATTGTATCTTGATGGGAAATGCTATACTTTGATTTATGATTTACAATGAGATATGCTATGGTTTATGTTGATGCATTGGAAAACAGTAGGTTAACATGGTTTTAAAGTATATATTAGCAAGTGATGATGCTTATTATAATTTGATATAATTGGTTGACCAATAGGATGAGAGTGCACTATAAAAATGTAGCAAAATTCACATGTGCTTGTATCATTCAGCTCTACATTAACGTAGCAACTATTGTGTTGAGGGTAACCGAAGTGTATTGTGGTGAGAGCAACAAGCACCACGAGATCTAAGTCATGGTGAGTGCAACAAGCACCATGAGATTCGCCTTATGGAGAGAGCAGCAAGCTCCATAAGTATTGGTGGAGAGAGCAGCAAGCTCTATCAATGAGTATCCGTATATCTGATGTGTTTATTATAGAGAGTGCAGCAAGCTCCATGTGTATAGGGATGGCGAAGCAACCATCCGAATCACTTGAATGCCAATATATGAGTTTACATGTATCATGGTTTTGAAATGAAATTGTATATGAGAATTATACATGAGACTATATCTTGAGATATGTTTTGAATGCCTAAGCATGTGAAGCTTGCATTGAGATTTGCTTTGGTTTAAAGCGTGAAATTTCATGATACATGTGGAAAGAGTTTAATGGTTTTGCTTTAATGGGTTTTAAAGCATGAGATTTGTTAAGAGCATGATGGGAAAATGGTTTGATAAGAAAATGATTTTCAATAGTGTATTGTTATGGTTTTGTTTTAAGCATCCATCACTAAGCATATAGCTTACGCTCTCTTTTCTTAACAATGCAGAAAAATAGTTTGTTCGGGCTGCAAGGAAGCAAGAGAAGTGGTTCATTCAACGCTCTAAGCTCAAGTATGGTTTTAGCATTTCAATAGTAATGAGATTGGCAATGGATGGATACCTTGATGTTTTGGGAGTGTATGTTTGATGAACTCCCTGGTTTGGCATGTTTGTTTTGCCTTATTGAGATTGTAAATGGCCTATTATGTTTGGTTTATACGTTGCTATGGTTTGTGGTCTTTGGTTTGATACGGTTTTAGAAAGCATGCCTATAGATTTCCCTTTTGAGCTTGTGATAATGGTATGATGTTGTTTCTGTTGTTAATGGCTGAGGATCGATCCCTTAATATGTTGCATGTGTGTTAGAAGCATGCCTATGAGGTTTATAATTGGTTTACGGATTGTTCATTGAGCAAAAAGTGATATTTTGTGCCCAGGTGTATCGATACATGGGCTACCGTATCGACACAGTTAAGCTGAAAAAGGCTAGGCGTATCGATACAATATGAACCGTATCGATACAGTGAAAGAAGAAATTGGCTAAGCATATCGATACTCAGGACCGTATCAATACGGTTGCGAGCTACTGGAATTTGGGTTTTGATATCACAAAGGACCGTATAGATATTGTGCTTGGGCGTATCGATACCCTGTTAGTTAAAGTGGTTAATTGGCATTTTTGAAGTTCTGAATCTTTGCGTTTTAGTCTTTGATTATTCTATATATGCAATTCAAAGAGTTTGGATGGCTGAAATGAGTTGAAAATTTATGTGGTGGGTCAAAACCTGACAAATTAAAAAATGGTTACTTCAATTTTGAGTTAAGTCCCTGTTTAGTGATAGTTTTACAAAATGGTCCCTAAACACAATTTGGGGCAATCGAATGTCGATTTGATGCCCGATCGAGTTGAGATTTTGTCTGCTTCTTTCCCTCATACTTAGGTTAACTATGTTGCATCTAGAAAAAAAATAAAAAAGTAAAATAAAAAGGGTTGTTTATTGAAGTGAAACTTTCGGGGTTTTACTCCAATATTCCCCGTATGACTCGCTCGATTCGGTCTTGCGATTAGACTGTGTCAAGGGGGTTACATTGCTCCTCCAAACTCACAATTCAAGAGTACTCATTATATCTATTGATTGAGTTTAAATTGGTTAACATGTGAAGTCTGACATGTTTAAATGCACAATATCTTTTGATTTATGGGTGAAGAGAATTTGTAAAAAATTACTATAACTAAACTCTACCTTTGATTTCCACACACACTCTTAAACCCCTACAGATTCGACTGAGGAAAAGGATGGGTGAAGAAATCAAGCCTTTGTTCCCTTTTATTTAGGTGGAAAGAACAAGATGACTTACTTTAATGAAACAATTACTAAGATTATTTTTCTTTTCCTTTTTAGGGGCCTAGGTGCAGGGACTGACCATCTTTACCTTGCGAGTGCTCTTGATTTGTTATATTTTTTAAAAAAATTAGGATAAACTACACTACATACTACTCGACTATGGCCGTTGACTCGAAAATACCACCGAACTTTAAAAAAGTTCAAAACTAACACTGAACTTTAGTTTGTGACTCAAAAATATCATTCCACCGTTAACTCTTAACACCCCGTTAAGCAAAAATGGCGTCGTATTGGTGCGACTGTTTTGAAGCCTAATTTAGCCTCAAACGACGTCGTTTTGCTGGAGGAAAAATATTAAAACAATGTGCTAGGAGGGGTTTAAACCCAAGATCTTCAAATATAAGGGCTAAGCCTTAACCATTGAACCAACATGTGAAATCTAGCATGTTTAAATGCACAATATTTT
>JAGYYJ010001025.1:0-98600 GCA_019671005.1 Hibiscus mutabilis | reverse complement strand
ATCTTATCTGCTTTTTCTACTAGGTTTGCTTGGGGTTGGAACCTTCTTTGTAATCCGTCAAGTACTTGTTCGTAGAGAACTTGACCTTTCTGCTAAAGAATTGCAGGTAAGAGCATGTTTTACCGTGCAAAAGAATGCTAATTAAATCGGCCTTCAATTAATGATTGTTTTAATTTCAGGAACAAGTCCGAAGTGGAGATGCCAGTGCAACTGAGCTTTTTGAGCTAGGTGCCGTTATGCTGAGAAGGAAATTTTACCCGGCTGCAAATAAATTTTTGCTTCAGGCAATAGAAAAATGGGACGGAGATGATCAAGATCTCGCCCAGGTATGATATCATTTGGATCTTCCTAATCTTACAAGCAGAAGTAATCGGTTTTGTTTTGTAAACTGTACTTCATGGAAAGTGGTATGCTTGTCTTGCCTTGCTGTTACGATAAATTATGCCAAATCATTTTTTGTACGAACATTACTGCTTTTGAGTCATTTGGACGATTTCCTCGGAAACATTATCGGCTGTTAACAAGACATCATCGTCCGCTAATGAAGTCTTCTTCTTCTTCTTTCTTGTGAATCATGCACTAAGCATGTGTTCTAAAGGAAGAGCATTATGAACGTCTCGGTTACGGACTTTCCTCCTATATATACTGACTGAAGCTTTGTAAACATATGATTTTAATCCATTTTGCTAACCATTGCGCAGGTTTACAATGCTCTTGGTGTTAGTTATGTTCGAGACGGGAAGCTTGAGAAAGGAATCAATCAATTTGAAACTGCTGTGAAGCTTCAACCAGGATACGTCACAGCTTGGAACAATCTCGGCGATGCGTATGAGAAGAAAAAGGACTATAAGTCTGCACTGAAAGCATTTGAGGAAGTGTTGCTTTTCGATCCTAACAATAAGATAGCACGCCCGAGGCGAGACGCCTTGAAGGATCGTGTGGAAATGTACAAAGGAGTTCCTATCAAATCAAAAGACAGGTGATTTTTTTTCAGGTTAGGAAACATTTGGATCTGAATTTTGGACAATGTGACTAAAGGGTTGTTCAAACATTTCAACTCAGAGGAAAGAAATTATGTCATTTATATTGACACAATTTCTATACATCTATATCATCTCATAAAGCTGATTCCTCTTCATCTACCTTGATCATCTCGAATACTCCTCTTTCCATCGAAACCAGTGGCAGACCTTCCAAATTGGTGATAGCTCCTCCCCATTTGGGGGCTAACACGGTTTGATTATGTAATAGTTGGAGCTCTATGTAACTTGATAAAAAGAAACCATATTGTATTCGTTCCCTGAGCGGATTCAGACATTTTAACAGATGTGAAAATGAACATAAGAATGTCGGACTACTTGCTCCTCCGCAAATAGGGTGAGCCACGATTGTTTTCTGGGTTCTTTTTACACAAAGAAGGAGAAGTTCATTCAACATTCAAAGTTCATTACAACCATGGTCAAACAGGAGCCTAGACCAAACAAGCCCCGGGCAAAAAACCGGCCCAGTTCAAAAATGGTCCAAGAAACAACAACCGGAACAAATTCCTTCAAAGGAGCAGTGGATTCCAGCTGAAAGTGAAGCAGTTTGTAGTAGACAACCGGAAACGCTAGAAGCAAGATGAAGAAGATACCGAACATCTTTGCCACTAAGGGAATACTGAAACGAAAAATTTGGTAACGGGTACCGAGAGTACCGACGTGATCTTCACGGCAAAGAAAAGGCCACAAGGGTTGTAAAACAAGCTCTCCTTGTTGAGAGATGAGGGAGCTAAAAGGGGTGGCGAAATCCAAAGGCAACGAATTAAAGAATTGATTGGAAGCGGGCGACGACAAACTACATCCTCATGCACAACCGTCACTTTTAGATCCTTAAAACATCAGCTAACAGTAAAAAAGCTTGACCTCCTACCGTTTTGAGTCTTCGGAGAGACGACCATAAAGCGTCGGGAGGTTGAAATTCCATCGAACGACAAAACAGGTCTTCCAGAGAAGTAAGCCAACCGAAAACAAAAGGAAAGAGAGGAGAAAGTCGAGGAAGGACGGCCGGTACTTAACAACGTCAAAATTGTTGTAGAAGAGCCATTTCGAGAGTACAAAATGAAAAAAAAAAAAAAAAGTACGAGGGTATTGTTTTTTTGCTTTTAGATAACATGATTATGATATAAACATTGTAATTTCAGATAATTAGAGTATTATTTCCAGCAAATAACTAAAAACAAGTAAAATATCCTGCATACAACCAAACTAAGAATATAGCCTTAAAATTTAAGAGTCAAGGCTAATACCACATTAGCTACAACAGCAATAATTAAGGGAGGTCCAACAGAGTTGAAGAAAAATATAAAAAAGTTTCTTGCATCTCACTATATCTATATATGGGGATGGTAACATGGTGTAGAGTCTAATGAGCTCCAGCCATAGCGGTTCCAGGGTTGAGGGGAACCTGGTTTTTGGGATTGGGGAGTGCAAATATGGCCAAAAAAGCGCTGATGGCAGCCACGATAGAGCCCAGCACAAAGGCTGGTAAGTTTCCGCCACCAAATGCAGCATCCAGAGGTCCACTCACCACCGATATTATCATCTGTCAATAACAAACCCCAATTATTTGCACTCAACTATGAAAACAAATTCTTTTAAGATGAAACAACCTATTAATGTTTGAAATCCAAAGGTTCTATTTTTGGATTTTGCTTCTTTTTCTTCTTAGCTAAAGGAATCGTTTGTGAAAGGGAAAAAGGAAATTGATGTGTAATTACCTGTGGGATAACTATAGACAAGTTTAGCACTCCCAAGGACAGACCTACAATTTTGAGGTAACCATCAAAATTAGTAACCAGACTATATATGCGTATATATATACAAGAGTGGTACGTATATTTATATGTACAAGAGTGTGTGTGAGAGAAGAAAAAGTAGGAGAATGTGCATAGCAATGGGTGGGTTTGCGGTGCTGAAAATGTTACAATACACGGAATTTAAAATTGAAAATATTATACTTTTTGATAACATTTTAAATTGGTGGTCTCACGACAGTAACGATACTTAAAAGCAAAAGCCAAAATGTTACCATAAGTGATAAGTATCGATAATCGAAGCTAAGTTTCGATACTTAACCACCAACTTAAAATGTTATCGACAGTAACATTTTCGATTTTAAAATTTGAGTTTTATAACATTTTCGATTGGTGCCGCACCATAACCGTACCGCGACCCTGTTGTACGTTAGACTCCCCGCACAGCAACACTGTCAAGTAGGAAGCAACAAGTAACAACGTACCTTGACCACCACCGGCGTCGGAGCAATAGATGGACGCCAACGCGAATGGAATGCTAAATGTTACCTGCATCCAACATTATCAGATTTATTCATTTTAAAAATTATTAATATAAACAATTCTTAATAATTTAAAAAATGATATGAACAAACTGGTTTTTTTGTGGGAATAAACTGAAACCAACATTTAACATTCAAGAATTGATATTTAACAACTTGATTCTAAACAAGAAATCCTTGGACATTGCTTAGCTAACACCTAACCGTCCATTCAATTGACAAACTTAACATTTGATTAACAGTGTTTGTTTATAAACATGAATGTAATGAATCAAATCATTTCTAATTACAAAACTAAAAGAGGGGAATTATTCAAAACATTGGCATGGAAAAGATATAATATTGGGTTAAAAATTTAATTTAGGGTTAAGGATTTAAGGGTTTATGATTTAGTAGAGATAGAGATTTAGATTATAACCTTAAATTCAATCCATAAACGCTAAATCATAAACTCATCAATATAAATTTTTATACTCTAAACCTTAAACTAAAATTTTAATCTCAATTTAACCCACTAATAGAAATCAGTGTATTAAATAAAAACTCTTAAAAATATAAACGGATAAGATAACCTAGCGTGATGAAAAATACCCATGCTCGTGATTCCAAATGAATCACGGACAGTAACTCGTATAATCAAACGTTGATGAGAGAGCTGTGGATAAGTGTGAAGTAAAAGGAAAAATAAAAGGAAAGGAAACTAACCGCTAATGGAATACCCAGCAATCCAAACACGGCCAAAGCAGGACCTTTGATGTTGGTTGGTGGAGGGGTCAAGATTTGTGGTCCGCGTTTATCCCTCCAAGCCTCCGCCACCTTAGTAACCCCCACCGTCCCGGCCAAGCAAGCGGCCAAGACGAAGTTGACCACACCCCACAGATTCTTAACCCCACCGAACAACCGGCTCACAGGCTCCAACCCCAACGACGTAAACGCCAACACGATCGAGTTTATCATCAGCCCCAACGCACCCGCGCGCACTCCTTGATCGTACAATTTCTGTTCATTCGCAGTTCCCTTTACGTTCCCACCGTATACCTCCACTCCCATCCAGTCAGTGTCGTACAACAAGAACGGGAACCAGGCGATCCAATTCAGGCATGTAACCAGTAGCAATATCCACATTGGCCTTTTCAAGGTTTTGAATGCCGTCACTAACTCTCCGATGAATGCCCCGGATGATCCTCCTTCTTCTCCGTCTACAGCGTCTTTACTCGTTAATGGCGTCTCTTTAACGGTGGTGATCGCGGTTATCGTCACCGACATTAGGAAAACGATATCGATGAGGAAACAAGTTTTGAGGTTTGCGCAGTAAACATCGCATGCTGTTGTTACGGTGAAAGGAAGTAGTTTATGGAGGTTGGAGAAGGAACCGGCGGCGTAACCCATAACGTTTCCGATAGCCATGAAGAACGAGAACCACCCATTAGCGATCCTCATTCTTTTGTGATCGTTTGCCGAAAGGTCGGCGAGGAAAGCACGGCAAGGACCTTGCAACATGTTGTTCGCGACATCGAGGATCCAAAAACCGGTGACGAAGATAGCCACGGCTCTAGGCTTGGTGGGATTGTGAAGTGAATCGCCGGCTCGGTGGCCTATGTCTTTGGCAAAGCCGATGAAGAAAACGGCGACGGCAACGAAACAAGCTCCGGCGGCAATGAAAGGTCGGCGACGACCGAATGGGGAGGTGCAATTATCACTGCTGTAGCCTACTATGGGTTGAACCAGAAGGCCGGAGATGGGGCCACAAAGCCAAATGAAAGCAGCCCAAACATGAGGAACGCCGAGGGTTTGAACGTAAGGGGTTAGAAGAGAGAGTTGCAGAGCCCAGCCGAACTGAATCCCGGCGGCAATGGCTGAAACCACCACAATATGCCATAGCGGTCTTGGGTTTGCGTTTTGACCCGTTTCCATGGCACTGTCTGCTATTCGATTCAAACTTGAATATAGAGATGAAAAAACCAAATAAATAACAAAACTGGGGATTGTGTTCCAAAAAAAGAAGGTGGTGAATTTGATTGAAAAGTGCAATGTGTTAGGATGGTGTGAACACGAATCATAAATAATACCATGAGCGTGGTAAAGAAATACTTTAAAAAGGAAGTAAATTAAAGTGTATTAAATCATACAAAATCCATATATATTCAACGTAAATTCATATCATAAATTAATTTTAATTTTAGTTGAATACATTGATAGAAAAATAATTTGATACACAAACCGTTTAATTTTAGGTTTAATTTTAGGTTTAGAGAATTAAGTGTTTGGGTTTTAGGTTGTAAAATTAGAATTTTTGATTTATAATTATAATTTAGAGGTTAGGATCTAGGATTTAAGTTTTATAGTGTTAGGAATTTAGGTTTTAGCTTGTGTATCAAAATATAATCATATATATATATATAATACTTTGATACACAAGTTTATACAAGCCTTTTAATTTTAGGGTTTATAGATTTAGGTTATGGTTGAAGGGTTTAGGTTGTAGGGTGTAGAATTTAAGGTTTAGAGTTAAAATTTAGAGTTTAAGGTTTAAGTTTTAAGGCTAGAATTTTATAAATTTTCTTCACGATCCTTGTATATTAAAATATAACTCTCTATGTATTTATAATCGCTAAGATAGATATAACAGACCTAAGAGGACGAAGTTAAAAAAAATAAATCACGATGTAAAAATTTTAAATATCTTATAAAGAGATGGATGTAGGTAAATAGTGGTTGTCAATATTGTTTTGAAGGGTGTTAACATTGTTTTTATGTATTGTCAACTTTATTTTTATAATATTTTTGTTATAAATATGTTTTTAAAAATATTTTAGAGTGTTCGTCGATATCCAAGTTTTTAGGTGGCTCTGCTACTGGATCGAAGGATAAATTATAGGCGAATAATGAAATAGAGTAAATCGAAAATCGTCTTGAACGGTAGTGTTTAGACTTATTACGAACATAAATTTAAAAACCATATTTATTTGATTCGAATTAAATTTTGTTTTTTTTAATTTATAATTAATTTTTTATAATATAAAAATAAATATTTTATATATTTAAAACAATAAAAATAACTTTAAACTAATAATTAATTATTTTTATTTACTTGAAAATAACTTTTAAAATTACTTATGAAAAAATGATCGAAATTTTATCAAATAATACTCCAACATCATAAACAAAAACTATTTTATCAAAAATAAAATTTTAAAAATTGGAATCTATAATTAATAAGAAAAGATCATAAATCAAATCATTATGAATTATTAAAAATGTAAAAATATCTCTAGTCATCTAGTGTTTTCTCTTCTAATCCATTTCGCGTTTTATCTTATCCAATAAACGGAAAAGATTGGAATGGTGGTCAACTTGTCATTACTCGGGCATCAAATGCATGTAAGCAGACATCGGGATTTAAGTAATTTTCTAGGGAAAGGAAAAAATAATTAAAGTGTAGATTATCTTATCCATTTAATAATATTATTTTATTATCAAAAAATCTAATAATATTATTTATTTTAATGAATAAATTATTGTTTCAACTGATTTTAATTTATGTTGACGGTTTATCTAAGCGTAAATTAAAGGTCAGTAATTATTTTATTGTAGAAAACTTATAAAAGCTTAATTTAAGTATATTGATAAAGTTCAGCTGTTTTTATTATTTTAATCTTAAGTTTTCTATCCTAATTAGTGGTAATAGAAGGAACGTGGAAAGGAATTAACAAGCAATTTCAGGAATAAAAAATATATTTATAATTGAATTATTTCTTACCAAATAAGGAGATTTAATTGGTGTAATTTTCCGATGAGTGTCCTAAAAGTTAAGCAAAAACTCCAACATAAAATAGTATAATTTGAAGAGTGGTCAATGGAGCTGACTAATTAATACCATATAAGCTCCTTCATAATTCGTATATATCTGCTACCCGCTGATCCATAAGAGGGGTCTTAACCCATTTGTTTTTTATATAATTATCAGGGTTTAATTAATTTCGATTGAGTACTATAATCCTAGCCGCTCTCAACTTGATTTCTCTGTTAAAAAAATAACCTTAGCCGCTCTCAACTTTGTTTAATTCTTTTGATCAGTGATCGACAATCAATCTTAGTATTGGTTGTCGACCATCGGATTTATTTTTTTATATTTTTTGTTTTTATATTTTAATAAGAATCTATGCCTTTGTGGCACGCGTTTTCTTTGTCCTTGTGACACGTTTTTTTTTTGTTTTATTGTGGTTCGTTTCATTCTGTCATTGTGGCATAATTTCAACATACCTTAGTGATCAGTTGATGCTCGTACAAAGACTTTAACGGCGCTAATCTCTGATTATAGTTTCGTCGGTGGTCTTAGAAAGATAAATTCTCACTCGGTTGATGGTTGGTTGCCGATGTAATCAGACCTGGGTAGCGGAGCAATCTACCTGATAGCTTGTTCGCTCACCACTTCTTTTTCACTCCTGTAAAGCGTCTTGTTTGGATAGAGATAAAGAGATTCAGGAAGGTTTCTGAATTTTGGTATGCTAATCTCGGTGGAAGTATATGCTTTTCTATGCACAATTGTAAGAGATTCTTAGTGGTCTTGTCCTCTCTTTTTTTTCTTTTTTTTGATGCATTGTATTGTATTATCTTTAATGGTGATTAATAAAATTCAGATGCCATTATTCAAAAGAAAATTAAGTACTATAAAATTTTATTATAAGATGATTATTTTGATATTAAATTAAATAAAAAAATAGATTTTAATTAACGATAATTAAGGTAAGAGAAAACTTATTTAGGAAAGAAAATAATTCAGTCCAACAACTCAAATTGTAATGCAAAGAATAAATCTCACCTTGTTTAGACAATGTTTTATTTCATTAAAAATAAGAAAAGTACAACATTCAGTTGTATTTACTAATTTTGTTCAGGGTTAACACGTTTTCTTTATTTTGCAATAATGGGCTTATATATGTTTATATTATTGGGTGATGATAATATTAGGCTCATGTGTGTTATTATATGTACTAGGTATGTATCATGAGTTTGTGTGGTTTGTCAACCTTTCATGGAATATACAATTATGTATGTGTTATTAATATGTTAGTGTGTCTACTAGTTGTTTTAATATCATTAATGTCTAAATGTATATTGTATGCCTATGTGTATGTAGTACTTATTAATGTTACAAATGTGTATGTGGTTATTGCATGTGATAGTAATACATGTTAGTGTGTATGTATGTATGTATTATAAGTGTATGTATTGATATTTGTATAAGGATATTTGTTTATATAATGTTATTGTAGTATAAAGTGGGCTGATAAATAATTAAAAGGATAATAATAATAAAAACAGATCTAACAAATAATTGAAACCCAATATTATATATAAGTCCAAGTCCATTTACAATCTGCCCACTTATCCTTATTTATTACATGTGCCCGATAAGGCCCAATTCTAAAAGAAACCCTAATTTGTTTTATTCTCTGCGCAACCTAATCTGGACCGTTGGATCAAGGGCTGCTGATCGAACGGTCCAGATCGAATGGAGATCTTCAGCTCTCCACGCGCCACATGTCATCATCCCGCGCTGCCACATCAATCACTAGATGCAATTTGGACCGTCCGTTCCAGAAGAGATCTCAGTCGTCGGATCAGATCTAATCCAACGGCCTAGATCGAGCTAGGCCATTCGAATCCCGCGCGTGCAGCCCACGCTCCGGCCGTTCAGCTTCTTCACGCGCCCACGCGCCGACACCTGTCCATCCCCTCGTTCGCATAATCACACCGTCGGGATTTTCGCTGCCACCACCAACTCTCCCAACCACCGAACAACAGAAAAAACATAAAAAACAGGGGGAAATCAGAGCATCATCATCCACAATAATAACATTTAATGTTTGCTTAAACATGTAAACCATAGGCAATAAGGCAATGAATAATCGAAATGAGATATAAGCATGTAATGCACCATTTGTAACAAAGAAGTTCGAACAAAAAAATCCAGAAGCAATAAATAGAGAAACAGCCTTTCAAGGTATATCTTCTTCTTCTTTTTCAGTTCAAATATATATATGCATGTGTATATATAAAAAAGAGGAAAAAAGTTAGGTTTTTACGCTCGTAGATCTCTTTTTGTTTCGCGTCGTTCTGGTTTCCTTCGACCGCCGCTACTCCGACAGTGAAACGGCGTAAGCACGCGGCGACGGAAGCCCTTTTTTGATTCAACTTTTGGGTTTTTACTGAGAAAGGGATGGATTTTGATAAAACTAGGTTAGGATCTAGGTTCGGTTTGAAAAAAGGGGTTTTTGGGCCGACACGATTAAGGAATGGTCGGTTTCTGGAAAACACGACGGAATGAGGCTACTGGAATCTGGGTTCATGATGAACACAGATGAACTTGATGAACAAGTTCAGAGCATTTGGGAAAGTGAAATTATTATAACAGAAAAAAGGGATAAAAGAGTTCGAAGTTCGGATAAAAGTGAAATATATAGTGTTATAATTTTAAAATGGTATAATCACTTTTTTAGTCCCTCTGCCCTAAAATAATTGCGCCGGAAGGCTTCCGCATGGTCCAATTGCGTTATCGGCCCCTCCGTGAGGGATAATTACCATGGGAAGCCATTCCGCCTTTTTAAATGACCCCCGAGCCCTTCGTAGTTTTTCAAAATTTTCAATTGCGCCCTTGTTTTTTCTTTTAATTTTGTCTTTGTATTTTATTTTCTCACAATTAGGTCATTTTCCAGTTTTAAACTAAGTTATTTTATTTATTCTTTTTCATGTTTTTTAGTTTAGATTTCGTATATTTATGTTTAACATTTGCAATTTAATTTTTATGTTATTTTGCTCGTTTGTGATTATAATTTTAGGGATAAAATTAGTTCGAATGGAATGTATATTAGGAATTTAATAGAGACATGGATTTAGTATAAAATGGGAACGTGACGTATAATTTTATGTTTAATATGTATTGTTGATAAAGTAAAAATTAGTAAAATAAAGCGTATAGTTCTCAACTTATAATACGTTTTATAATAATAATTGGAACTTGTAAAAAAATATAAATGTTTTAATATATAATATATTTTTAGTATATAACAAAAAAAATTAAAATATATATATGTATATATAATAGATACTTTCGATATATAATATTTTTAAAGAATAAGATAGAATTTTGTAAAATATAATATATATTAGGACCTATAACACATAGTTTTCAAAGTATATGATATAATCTTATAAAATAATACATATATATTTGGAAATAATATATAGTTTTTATGGCATATAGTATAATTTTAAAAAATATAATGTATAAATTTTTTGTACGTAAAATATATAGTTATTGAAGCATATAATAATGTTACGTGAAAATGAAATATGTATATGTAGTGTATAATATGGTTTAAAGTATATAGAAGAATTTTGTAAATTAAATAATACATATTTTCAAATAATAGGTTTTTAATATGTATATTATATAACTATAATACATAATGTATTTCAATGTACATTTTTAAATAATAAGTTTTTTATATGTTATATTATTTAAATATATATGTATCTTAAACTTTTTGGGCTTTATTACATAATAGTAGTTTGGGCCTTAAGGCCTTATTTTGCTCCTTTTAGGCTTTTGTCTAAATTAAGTAAATTAACTTAATTAATCTAGATCGTGTGTTCGTGTTATAGGGGCACGATCCTAGAATTAGATTAGCCTTAGTTTTTTTTTAAAGCCTTAGTTATATTAGAGTTCAGATTAATTTAGTGAATTTAAATTTATCCTTGGCTTATTGGGGTAAATGTTAAATTCGTTAAATTAATTGAACGTTTCTTAATTACTTTAGGGGAAAAATCAATTTTAAGTTCAACTTAACATTAAATTACAAACTAGTCACCATAATTTAGGATTTATAGTTTTCAGGGCTAATTAATTTAGGGTTAAATATTAGAGTCATCTAATTAATAGATAGATCACTAATTGAACTTTCTAGTGAATTGAGCATTCTTTTGTGTGCTTATGTTTATGCCTTTGATTGTCATACTTTAATTGACATCCATATAATCTTTAATCTTAATCGCATCTCTAATCAATCTAAATCATAAATCATTTATTAAATGTTTTTGTGGCATCAATGCATAAAAAGGATGTTGACGAATATTCGAATTAATCCTTACCACCCATGAGTAAATGGATTAAAAATTAACAAAATCATCACATCATACTTAAATGTTTGCATCATGCATAAAGGTGACGTACGGGGGTCAAACCATAAATTAACGCGACAGTCGGGCTTATTCGATGTCGGTTTAATCTATGGTCCGACATATCGTCAACCTTATTAATTAAATGTCTAATTAATTTGAGTCCACTGATTCGATAAAGCCCGTGCAATCAAGGTTAGTTTTCATCTAAGAACTCCGAATCAAATTCAATATAAATTTCAATAATTTTTATCCTTTTAAGAGCAAAAAATGTTTTGGTACCGAGTTCCGAGTGTGATGGGGGTGCTAATCATTCCCCACGCGTAACCAACTCCCGGATCCTTTCACGACGAATCTCTGGTTTCTTATGGTGTTCGGCTACCTTACCCAAGTGGCCGGTGGCGACTCCAAGTTTTCATCGCTTTCAAGGATTTAAAATTTTTAAAAAAAAATCTCCGATCTTCCAAAAAAATTCATTAATAATTTAGGGGATAATTAGTAGCCGACTTCTTTTCTAAACAAAGACCCTTCACGCCATAAAATTCCTTTTTTCCAAAAAAAAAAAGGAAAAAGGTCGCTACATTAGTTCCACAAAAAAAATTTATGAAGAAAGAAAATTATAAACGTATAAATCTAAGGGGTGTAAAGAAAAATAAAAACTTTTATTTGAATACATTATTCATCTTTTATAAAACTTAACAACCATAAACAAGTCTTCATGTCTTTATTCAACTAATAGTAAATTTTTTTAAGGGCTGTTTGATTCACGAAATGTAACATTACATTGAGAATATGATTCTCGAAATGATTCATTACTTGTCATATTACCGGGAATGTTACATTACTTTGTTTGGCTTGTTTGACAAGAATGTACAATTACAATGTTTGATTATAAGATTACTAAAATGTGTATTTTACAAAAGTATCCTTATGATATATTTTCTTTTTAACTAGTTAAACTTCTAATATTAAAGTGAAAATATTTCCATGAAAATTAAAAAGAAATATATTTTTTCTATTATTTTTAATATATATATATATTTCTTTTATAAAATTCTTACGCAAATAATTGAATAAAGTTTTAATGTTATAGTACAATACTATATATTTGAATATTTGTGATTTATTAAAATTATATATTTGAAAAATACAAAAAAAAAACAAATTCATAAACTTTTATAATAATAATAACATTCGTTACTAAATCAAATATACTAATAATTAACTATAAATATTATATTTATATGTTTTATTACTCAATTTACATTATTTTTAAAATCAAAAGTCATTCTTTAAAATCTAAAATTTCAAACAAAATTTGTAATGTGATTTAAAATTGAATAATACATATTTTTACGATATAAATAAAAAAACATTATTTTTAGAGAAATAATATTAAAAATTATTTCTAATATTTATTAATAATAATATTTTATTAATGAGTGTGGTTTATATATTTTATTATGCAATAATTTAGGTTAGATAATGAATTGTTTTAACATATCAAAACAAAAAATATTGTTGGAGAAATAAAAAATAATGATTTATTTGAATACAAAATATTATTTCAAGGGTATTTTAGTCCAAAGTGGTGAGAATTGTCTAATACCTAAGAATAGACCATATTGGGAAAAATTATTAGATGAATCTTGTTCATCACGTCATCCGTGGTCCCAACTAATCAGGTCCGTTTATCTCTTTTTTCCCCAAGGTGAATCATCACTTCTTTCCTACATGTAATTAGAGAGTGGGTAGTTATTAAGTAGTTATTTTGAGATGAACGGACCTGATTGGTTGGACCACGGATGATGTGATGAACAGAGTTCATCTAATAAATTTCTCCCATTTTGAGAAAAAGAAACTACTATTAAGAATGTAGTATTACCCCCTATAAGGAATCCTCCTAAACCAAAGTTGGTATATAATTTCGGAAAAATTTATTCCCCTTAGTAATGATATTTTTCGCGAACCAAACATCTCCTAATTGTGTCTTGTGACCACTAATAGTTTTTTTACATGTGTTAAAAACTTATATTAACAATTTTTTTGTAATATATAATTTATTGGTCGACTAATTTGAATTGAGTACCACATATATTCATTATGAAGGCAATCATTCCATCTTAGTTTACTTCACTTACAACGTAAAAAATTTGAACTTCAAACCTTATTTAAAAACTTAATGTCTCATCTCAGTAGACCAATTAGTCGAGAGTAATAATTTTTTTTATTAACTTTTCCATCACCATTACATTTATTATTATTTGATAAATACTTGAAAGATATACTCTTATGATTCGCAAACAAGATATTGAAACATTATTAAAGAGCAAGTAAGAAAATGGTGGGAAGAGGGAAACCAGAAACTTAACCATTACTCGTACATTCCTTTTGTTTTATAATGAATTGACTGGTTAAGTTTTAAAAAAGGAGGGTTTTTTTTCAAGAATAAAAGAATGGTGATTAAAATGATTGATCAAAATCGGTTATCTTTCCTTACAGTGAAATCATTAACAATAAAAAATAGAGAATAGAGAGATGAAACATTATCAAACAGACGAATGGATTTCTTTTTATGTCCACGTTTTAAAAAATTAAGTTTAATATTTAAAGTTAATGTGTAAGGTCGGGGTTTAAGAAATTGAAAGTAGATTGTATATTTTAAGCTGTTGTGTTTAAGATTTAAAATTTAAAATTTAATTTTTTAGTATTAGAGTATGAAAAAAAAAAACACCAAATAGATAGAGGATTCTAGACGGGGCACCGTAAGGGTAGACGAATTACAATTAATTATATAACTAAACTACCCTAATCCTTTAATTTTTTGTGTGTGTTTAGCTTAGCCCTATTATATATACCAACAACACTAGAAATTCAATTCAATAAGACTTAGCATCCTATCAACATAAGGTTTATTGTACAATTATTGAATAAAATACACTATTCGCAAATGAATCAATAACTTTTGTCATGAATACTGAAGGGCGATTTTGGCTATTGATACGATATTTTATTACCAAAACGGGTATTTGAACCGAGTTGCAGCAATGGAAAAGCTTCTGCTTCTGCAAGTACAAAAGGCAAAGCTGGAAGCGGAAGATAGTAAGGAATACATTGTCGAAACTATAATATTTGTGGTCGATAATAGTGACTAATTCCTTTCGTCGAAGATAATAAGGAATAGAATACCTGACCATATGATAAATGGGACGAGCCGAGCAAACCACCGCATGAAAAAGTTCAAGAGTAGATTAGTTTCAATGGCTGAAGACTTATGTGGAAAAAGTGTATACCACCAACGGAAAATATATAATTAATTATTTATTTATTTAATAGGCAATATTTGTGTTGTTTTGGTATGAAATGATAGTGTGAAGGATTAAATTACAATCTATTTTTCATTTTTTTATTCAGACTTTTTATATGATGGATGAGAACGAGATGACGAGCTGAAAAATTTGTGTTCAGCTTTGATTGGAAAGCTGATGTAAGTGAGCCTTTGAAGATACAAATCGAAGATGAGGAGTTTTATGTCATTATGTTGCACCAAAAGCAAACGGATATGTTAATAAAAATAGGGTAAATTTCGGAAATCATGAATGAAATTTATTCTTAAACATGTTTCGGTCACTAAAATTTTAAAACGTTTAATTTACTCATTAAAGTTTAGATATTAAATATTTTTTGTCACTCTTTCATTAATTCTTTGATGATGTTTATTTACCGACAAACGAATAAATTTTTCTAAGATTTGAACGGTGGAAAACTGTATTGGCACGAAAGAAGCAACATACTGAGAAACGAGCTCTATCCGACGGTGAAAAAATAAATTTACGAAGAAATAAATTTACGAAGAAAAAATCAGAAAACTTTTAGTCAATTTGTGAACTTCTAAGCACTTTCCGATAAAATAGAAATCGAATTCAGATTTAAAGGGCAAACAAAGTAATTGGTGAAATTTGGAACTAAACGAACATTATTTACGACTAAAAGATTTAAAAATGACAAAAAAACATTCAATATCTAAATTTTAGTGACAAAAAATGTTCAACATCTAAACTTAAGTAAGTAAATTCAACATTTTAAAATTTTAATAACCAAAATTAGTATAAGAATACAGTTCAACAATGATTCACATAATTTACCCATAAAATTAAAAATTATATTTATTTATCTCAAGTTTTTCAACTTCTTTTTTCTTTACATTACCTCGTGGCTTCCTCTTTCGCTCGATTCCTATTTCTGAAATCACTCTCACGTAGGTGTTTCTCTTCGTTCTCTGTTTGATTACCGAGTAAATACACTATTTCCTTTGTAAACAAACGGAATTTTGGATTTAAGATTTGTTTTTTTTTTGTTCTTTTGATGAAGACTGTCTACTCTTTTAGATCTGTATTTAATTGTTAAATTATGTTTTATGATTCTCTCATGGTTCCGTTTTTATTTTATTTGTTTTGCTCTTTGAAGATAACAGGTATCTGAAGAATCAACAAAATGGTTTCCTTTGAAATGAACGATCGAAAAAGTGAGCTTTATGTTCCTTTTCCGTGCTGTCTTTGCTTCTTTCAATTCAATGAACGCATCTGTGAATCTGTGATTTTGTGAAACTTCTGTTTATGATTTGATGTGAAATCCCTAGCAATTTTAGTGAAATACAAATCTATGAGCTTGGTTCTTCATTTACTCTTGCAAATTTTATTCATTATTACGCATGTTAGTCAAATTTTAGAACTTATTCTAAGTTAGGAAAAGTCTTTCAAGTTTTTATGTTATTTTACGTTGAGATAATTTGGGAATGATTTGATGAACTAATTTATTTCAGACGTTTAAACAGGTTTGACAAAGTCAGTCGAATATATTTCCTTACAAAGAAAACTTTTATTATTATTATTTGATAGCAAAAAAGGCTGATATTAACACTTAGCAGAGTAGCAGTACATTAATGGGATCTTACATAACCAAATCCTAACCTACCGTTGGCAAGGATGTTATCAATGCCCATCGGCATATTGACATAATCGAAAAAACCTGTCATATTATTGAGCTCAAGTTTGGCCATGAGTTCTGCAGCTTATTTTGGATAATGTGATGTTATTTATCCGAAAAAGCAGCAAGCTGCTACAAAATACATCTCAGTCATCTCTAACTATCTCTGTACAATAATTCTATACTAACCCCCTGAATTCTGCAGCTTGATTTGCCTCTCTGTAGACATGATCAGTTCTAACTTCCCAATGTATGTTATAAATGCTTTTAATCTTCCTTATCAATGACATTCCACCGTCTGCAGCATGACCATCTTTTATAGAAAACTTTTATTACATAATTTATTATCCAAAAAAATATTTCAGTAAGTTATTAGGAGTTGTTTCGTAAGTTATGCTGCTTTATTAAGAAACAGATATCAGCTGGTAATTCTAATCTTTTTAGTTTAAAACTGAACCTATCTGAACAAATTATTTGTTGTTGCAACTCAAAATGTTTGGAGGTGAGTAGGGCTGCTTTGGTACTCTCTCACATTTGATTCACATGGACTTGGCTGTTGGAGGCATATGACTTAGTTTGTCATTGATATTTTGAGGGGGAAAAAGGAGTTTTTTGTTCACTTTTATGAACTTTTGTGTTTACTAATATTTGAAATTATGAAAAACAGAAATTGGGCTGGGATTAACGGGATTTGGCATATTTTTCTCATTTCTGGGAATTGTCATCTTTTTCGACAAGGGCTTGCTTGCCATGGGAAATGTAAGCAAGTTTTATTATCTTTTTGCACAACTATTTTCATTTTCCACATTGAATCAAACTGGATTAAAACTTCTTTCTTTTTTTCTGTTAATCAGATCCTTTTCATATCAGGAGTTTCCTTAACCATTGGTCTGAAGTCCACCATGCAATTTTTCATGAAACCTCAGAATTTTAAGGTTTTATTTATTCTCTCACACAAACCCTCTCATACATTAATGTATCTTTCATTTTCTTTATGTTATATTGATACTGAATGCAGGGAACAATTTCTTTTGGTGTTGGCTTCTTTTTTGTTGTCATTGGATGGCCCATCATTGGCATGATATTGGAGACTTATGGATTCGTCGTACTCTTTAGGTCGATATGAAATTTTTATTATCTTGATTTAACACAAATGCTAACTTTTTAGCTTCTTGTTTAACATCCTACTTTTTTTTCAGTGGTTTTTGGCCGACACTGGCAGTGTTTCTGCAGAGGATACCCATTCTTGGTTGGCTGTTCCAGCAACCATATGTCAGATCGGTATGTTCAATTTCAAATTCAAGTAATTTTTCTTTTTAAATCAAAAACTGCCTGTTGGACATGCATGCTTGCACTCTATTATTTCATTTGTTCTTGATTGGTTAGTGTAAAAGTTTAAAAGCATCCTGGAACAGTTCCAAAAATTGAAAAACTGGTAATTGATATCTTCAGTAGTCTCAAGCGAACGAAAGAAGGTCAGCAAATCATCAAATTCCAAGTCTTGTTAAATCTGTAACTAGCTCTAAGATGTGAGATTTGATGCCATTTTATTGTGCATCCAATAAGTCAGTAAATGAATCAGTCAGTGTTCGTCTACTTGCTGCAAGGGGAAGCTTAAATAATTATCTATTTCAACATGACTAGTAATGAAATTGTTGGAAACATGAAATTATGGAACCTTCCTTCTGATATAGTGAGAAGGAAAACCTAAGAAAGTGAGAAAAGTTGTGAATATCTTTATAATATTGCTCATTTATGTGTTGTGGTCGAGGACAGCTTAAGCCAATGATGGCATAAATAGGCGGTTGGCTTTAGAACCTGCTGTAGCAGCTCAGCTGAAGCAAAAAAGTGCTTGATCCAAACACTTAGATGGACTATCTTCATATATACAATATATGAAAATATAGTACCTTATTTAAGCAGCCTTTCATCAAGTTTTGAAGGGTATGGTTGTCTACCTGCTGCTTGGCCTAGTGGCTAATAGGAGTTCAAGTTGAGGGTTTGAGTCACAAGAATGGCAACGTGGTGTGTGTCTATATCAGTTAGGGTCATGATTTAAGATTTATTCATTGTTAAGTATGAATAAGGTAGATTAAAAAGGCTTCATTTGTTTTTTTATGATGATTTTGTAATGATCTTTTATGTGCTTAAATTTTGGAGTTATGGTAAGTTTGAAACAATAAGGAAGTGAAGAAATTTCTTCTTGACTCTTAATTTAGTCTCACATTGATGGGAGGAAAAGTTAAAGTTATACATAAACCTTTCCTGTCTTCTTTTTGCATTTCAAGCCTTTAATTTTAATTCAATCATAGTACAGGTGGTACATCCAATTAAAGGTTACAGCTAGCTATGCTCCCATTTTTGAATATGACATAAAAGAAAAAAAATTGGAAAAAGAGGGGAAAATTCTTGAAGCACAACCATAGATCATCATCTTGGAGTGGAGGTACATCCAATTAAAACTTACCCTGCTGTTTCTGATCGTGTGAATCCCGAATGAAATCTGAACATCACTTCAGACATGTTTAAAATGTCAAATTTGATATTGCTGTCAAAATACTTTTGCGAATACACCACTCTCTTTAATACTAAGAATTTAATGTTTTAATATTAAATAAAAATAAATAATAAAAACATCACTTATGTTCATTTATTTTTACGTTACAATATCATATTTAAAATGGACATTTTATCTTTTCAAAAGTATTTTGACAGCAATATCAAACAATAAAATTTTACAACTAATTTTTTAAAACCACTTTTTGACAACACTTTTAAAAGTATTTTTCAAAAGCAATGTCAAACTAGCCCTTAAGATCTATACCAAAATTTTGTGAACAATTTTTTCTAAAATATAATACAAATAACAAATTAATAAAATCCTCACAAGACAAGTTGTTTGTACAATTTTAATTCACACGCCCAATAGCACTAGTATATAAATTACAATGAAGAATAAATTAATATTCAATACGAAGGAATAAAGGATTGAGTACAAATATAACAAATTGTAATATAATTTTCAAAATCATAAGATGAAAAATACAAATTGTAGTCGTTATTTGATAGAGGTATGAAAGCCTCACTCATGGGTGTCGAAATCCACTGCCCAATTTCGACACCTATTGTAAGTGAGATCGAGACCGAAAAAGGCTACTAAAAACTTTTGGTTCTAAGTTTTTATAAATGTATTGAAATCATTTTGCCTATTATCGAAATCTAGAGCTAAATAAATCACTATATTTGACCCGTTTTTAACGTCTTAAGAGCATTTTAATTGTATGTGTTGAAATACAAACCTTAGAAAAATAGTCTTAAAGTTTAGAAACACATTTTGACAATCTTAAAACCATATCAATATTTTTTAAAGTTTTACAATTTCATTATATTTAAAAACAAATTATATCAAAATCAAAACAACTATTGTTTTTGTGTTCCTTGAATAAAGATATTGTTTATAATGCATGAATAAGATATTCTAGTGACACTAAAATTTGCTTTCACCATACTAGTTAGAAAAATCTGAAAGGTATTCAACAATACATGGTTTTCTCGTAAATGAGGGTTAGATATTCTAGAATCATGATTAAATTAGTACGATGTATAAATGTCAATGACTAAATGTATTATTATGTTATATTTGTAAATTGTTGACAACTTCTTGTTACTGAAGTAAAGGCGGTAACAAATAAATAAATTCAATAAGTCGAGTGGTTATTTTATAACTTTTAATAATAATGTGACCATAAGATAAAAATGTTAATAATTGATGACTATTTATACAATTTATCCTAAATACAATTAGGATTTGTGAGAAGCTGTAATTTAATTTTAGAAAGAAAAAAAATCAAAATTTGTCCATCATGATAAATAAGCCGAATAATGTCAACATTATTTCTTTTAATAGTCTAAAGGTGATTATAAGGTAATACACTATCAACATTCATTTAAAACAGGGATTAAGATTTTATTGTATTAAGAAATTTAGATACATATGCTAAAAAATAAATGTAGATAAATAATTTACAAACCTATAGTTCTAAAAGTGTTTATATTCGTATAAATCGAATTTAAATTTAATTCGATCATTATAGAATCGGATAAATTAATTTAAGTGTCATAATTATCACCTTTAATAGTTGATGATCATAATTTTTAATACATTTTTTATGTTTAATAACTGAGTTTAACTAGTTTGATTTCTATCTAAAATTGAACTTCAGACTACAAACTCATGTTCATCTAAGCTTTGAATTTTCTTAAAACATAGTTTAACTCCATTAATCACCCCATTCTAACCATTTTTAGATTTATTTTATTTCAAAATTTGTATCAACTGACTAATTAATTGGATAAAACAGTAAAAGTATTTAATGTTTTAATAAATAACTAGAATATCCCTGTTATACAAATTAATTTTTTACATGTGGTATTTATTTTATATTAAAATAAATTAACATAATCTTGGAGTGGAGGTACATCCATTTTAAATGGAGGTATATGGATCCAATAAATTATTAAAAAGAAAATATACTTAAGAATAAGATGTATGAATTACTCAAGTAAATAAAACATTAAGAAAAGCCAAAATCTGTCTTTGGACAAAAGAAAAAGATCACCGCAAATGTGAAAGAACCGTGGGGTCGGTCGATCAACTTGCCAATTCAATTGTTATAATCTTATTTAAACATATAATGTAACTTGTGATGTATTAATAATAATTTATCCTATATAAAATTAATATTTTAATAATTTTTGTTGCCTTCCCGATTTATTGAGATAACATTATGATTAATTCAAATTAACTTACATCGTAAATGTTTTTTGATGGGTATTATATATCATATTCACATAAATTTTTGTATATTATAATAAGATTTAGTGTCAAGATAAGTGCCCAAACTATTTTTTATTTCCCTTTTAGGTGCTTAAACTTTAAGATGCCCAAATTATCTTATTTTTACTCTCTATGTGCCTAAATTATTTGTCCTTTTTGCGTTTTCAAACTATCAATTTTTGTCCCTTTAAAGTCAAACTAAAACACATGCTTTGAAAAAAAACTATAGTTTGTACACCTAATTTGACTAAAAAATGATAGTTTGAGCACTTAAAAAGGTGAAAAAAATTTAAACACTTAAAAGAAAAAATATAATAATTTGAACCCTTAAAATATCATTTGAGCGCTTGTTTTAGTATTAAGCATTATAGTAATTTATAGTATACATTATATTATATTCCTTCCGTCTCACTTAAAATATCTATTTGTGTTTTAAAATTGTCTCATTAAAAAAATTAACAATTTTTACAATACGTGTTTCTCTTTCTACCTTTTATTTAATTTTTCAACAAAATAAAATTTAACTTTTCAAAAATAAAATTATCGTTTCAATTATTTTACATTACATCACATACAAACTTTTTTTTTAAAACTACGTAACAAATTAACAATAGACATATTAAGCGAGACGAAAAGAATATTATATTATATTATATAACAACGTAACATGAATAACTTTATCCACCAGGATACCATATTATTCTGTCTTTTCGAGTAAAAAGAGGAAACATTGGTATCACTTTTCTTTTTCACTGTCTTTCTTTGTAACAGCACCATCCATACTCCATCTCAAAATTGAGCGTGTATAACACGTTTAAGAGTAGTCGAATTTGATTGGATAGTGTTGCCACGCGATTTGTGAAGTGTAACAAAAGAGAAGAAATTGACACGTAGGCAACAGACGAAAGGGGTTAAAAAGAAATCACGGAACTGTACTGCCACGGACTACGGAAAAGACATCGTTCTTCCCCTAATTTGATAGTGAGATTTATATATTTTTTTTGTTTGAGTTTTTATATTTTTAATACTACACAATTTTTTTAGTTTGAACTAAAGTATCCACGGTTGATATAATTTTTAATACTATATAATTTGATATAATTTATAAAACTTAAAATTTTATTTATAAAATAAAAGATATTGGATATTTAAATATATGTTAATTATTTCATACACAATCGGTTGAAATAAAAAGTTTTTATAAACGTTTTAGTTTTAGGGTTTAGGGTTAGATTATAAGAATTTGATGTTAAGGGTTTAGGTTTAGTGATTTACAATTGATGAGTTGTTGTTAGAATTTTGGGTTTATAGATTAAAACATAAATCCCTAACCATATTGCCGTAACCTTTAAACCATAAATTCTAAACCACTAACTTTTAAACGTAAAATTCTACACTAAACCCTAAAATAAGGTGCTTGTAGAAACTTTTTATTTCCGTCGTTTGTATATTGAATGTAAATACTTAAACATGTTTGATCTAATATTATAGTATATCGTACAATAAATTTTTTAGAGTAAACGTCATGTACCGATATGAACCACTAATTATATGCACTTATATGTGCACTTAATTATTTTAATAACTTTAGGACCTAAAATGTGATTATTTTTATAATAAAATATATTAAAACTTTTGAGACTACATTTTTTATTTTTTTTATTTTTTAACTTTTTATTTTAAAAACTATATTATTTTTTAGTTAAAGAAATATGAAAAATTAGTACATAAAGTTCTTCAACACATTTTCTTCTAAAAATGAAATAATCACGCTCTAGATTCTTATGGTTTTAAAAATTATTAAAATAATTAATGATACATATCAATGTATATAATGATACATATAACGTTTGTTTTAGACTAATCATATGGTACAAATAAAATATAATCGATCTAAATTAAATTGATAATAAATTCTAATTAAGCGTATTGAATTTAAATGATAATTCTTAATATTAATATGTTTCGATAATTAAGAGATAATAAAATAAGGAGAGTAATTGTACCTGCCAAGTACTCCTACCTGTACCCTTTTTCTCTCTCATCAATATCATCATCATATCATCACAATCCTTTCTTTATATAATGCGTCCCACACTCTCCTTCCTCCCTACTCTTTCTCACGTTTCCTTTCTTTTCTCTTCTTCTTCAACAACCAGACCAAACCACCGAGACCACAACCTCCGTACTTAATAGCTTCACCGCCGCACTCCAACATATATTTTCCTTTTCACAATTCATAGGACGCCAAATGAAACAACTCATCCGCCGTCTCTCCCGCGTTGCCGATACTTCCTTCCAATACAGACTCCTCCGTTCCGACTCCTCCACCCGCGACACCAGCACCTCCACTCGTCGGGCCGAGTCATTCCGCATCACCTTATCCTCCTCGAAGAAGCCGGGACGCCTGTCGGTTCCCGAAGGTCACGTGCCTGTTTATGTGGGGGAAGAGATGGAGCGGTTCGTCGTGAGCGCCGAGTTGCTGAACCACCCGGTTTTCGTTGGGTTGCTTAATAAGTCGGCTCAGGAGTACGGGTATGAGCAGAAAGGGGTGCTTCATATTCCCTGTCACGTGCTGGTTTTCGAACGGGTCATGGAAGCGTTGAGACTTGGGGTGGAATCACGTGACCTCCAAGATCTCCTCCGTTCTTTCTCCGACGACTGCTTTTTCGATTTCTAGGAGGAAGAAAACGGTAATAACACGTCGTTTTCGGTTTTGTAAATATAGAAGGTTAAAGGAAAAGGGAAGACATATTCAGGGTTTTAATTTTCTTTTTTCTCTTTTGTCTAGTCCTTGGGTGTAAACTGGAAAGGCTGAACAGAAATGGAGGAATTGTTTTTCTATTTTTTGCCCTACAAAATATTTTATTTAATTTTCCGTTTCCTTATTTACAACTTCATTCTGAAAACAAGCTTTAGGTAAGGTAAAGTTCAAGATTCTGACAGCTGTCATTCATGCAGTATTATAATGCAACAATTTTACTGTTTGTTTTCAAGGAAAACTGAAACTGGAAAATTATAAAATTGGGATTACATAAATATATTTTATATCCAATGATTAAGCCAAAATTACTACAATACTGTGGTTTATTTTTTTTAAAATACGGTTTTTTTGTTTAATTTTAAATTTATAGTGAATTACTGTTCAAGCCAGAAGTTGAATTGAACACAATTTAAGTTTGAATAATATTTTTTCAAAAAAATACAACTAAAGTCTGACTTTAGCTTGAAGACGGATTGAACATCATCCGACTCTGAACGGTGTTCATTACTTTTACTATTTAAAGACGGATTATAAGTAGTCCGATTTTAATAGTTTAATTTGAACATGAAAAAAATATTGTTTAAAGATGAATTGAACATAATCTAACTTCTGATTTGCTACAGTAAACAACTATATTGTTGGAAATAAATTTAAAGAGACCACATTGTTGGGAAAAAAATTAAAGAATCATATTTTGGTAATTTTGCCGATCACTAATTCTAATCCAATTGAGGTTAGACGGAACCGAATAATATAATTTATATTATTTCAAAATTCATATAATATGTGAAAATTTAAAATATAAAAAAGTACAAGTAAAACTCACTATTTTTACAGAGTAAAATAACATAAACATATATTCTAAAAACTCAGAAACAAAATAAAATAATTTTTCGGTCCAGAAATTTAAAAAAAAAGAGAGGGAAAAAAACATAATACGGGTCCGATAGATCGCAAATTTGGCGGTACGTTTGGTGGTGGTTGTATAGTACGGCGTAATTGATGCTGGTTAGAGATGGTAATGGATGGTTAGGGATCGTGTTATCCAGTTATATGTTATGTTTTAATATTAATATTTTTTTTTTTTCTCTCGGTTCTCAAAACTTTATAACTAATTCAGATCAATTCGTATTGCATACTTAATTGTTGTGAGTGAGTCTTTTAGCGATAATTTTACATATACACACAACTTAAAACTCAAGATATTCTTAAGCGATGTCAAACTGCTTTTTATTTGAACAAATTTCGTTAATTAATCATACATTATTAAAATCAAATAATAGAGATAACATTATTAAAAATAACTATAAATTTTAAATATAAATTATAATTCTTAAGTACATATAATTATTATAAAAAATAAATAATAAAAATTATCGAGATAATTTTACGAAAACATATTTAAATAAAATAAATAATTTTTATTAGTTGTGATTATAAATAATGCAATGAACCGGGTTTATGATATAGTTTTACGAAGAAATGGGATCCAAAAACATAGAATCGA
Source organism: Hibiscus mutabilis (assembly GCA_019671005.1). Lineage (NCBI taxonomy): Eukaryota > Viridiplantae > Streptophyta > Magnoliopsida > Malvales > Malvaceae > Hibiscus > Hibiscus mutabilis. The sequence continues at coordinate 72,989 of JAGYYJ010001025.1, read as the reverse complement.
GACGATTAAAAGAGGCGTATAATCCGGCAGTTAATCTGCCAACATACCAAATGATTATGAAACAAAACAACGGTTTCATTCAAACTTACGCTCAGTAGATTAGATTAGATTAGATTCATTAAATGCCTAATGATTATCAAATCAAAATGTGGACCTTGATTGCATAATTAATGCCAGTAGCATATCTCTCCCAACTTATTCGTGAGACCTTATTCCGTTTCAGTTACGATATTTATAAATACTGATATTTATTGATTAATTTTTCCTTACATATTTAGACTTCGTATTAAGTATGTTCGAAAAAATCAAAGTAAGACGAATTAAAAAGGTTGTAATATAAAAATACATTTAAATTTATTAAACAACCTAACAAGTAACAATCCAGTAAAATTAATAATAATAATAATAATAACTAACAAGTGTCTAAAAATTATATTTTTTTCGATAACTATTTTTGACAATTAATGGTTTTGCTTATTAAAAAAAGAATTGAAAAATTCAAATAACTTGAATTTTGAATTATTTTTTAACCAAAATAATTTGAGATACTAAAAAATTTAACTAAAGGACCCACAATCATTTTTTACTCTATTTTTGAACATATTATTTTTAATGTTTGCTTGAGTTTGATCACTTCAAATTTCATGTAGGGGATCAAGTACATTTAATTTTTTTTCTCTCCTTAATTTTTTATTTTTTACAAAAAAAAAATTAAACCGAAATAAAATCAATCGACCCCACTAAACTACAAGTCAATCCGCCCCTGATTTTTCCACACATCTTAAATAGTTTTCTAATTTCTGTCTTTCCCCTTATATGCTACATGCAGTCAAAAAGTTTTGCATAATATTGTCTACACTTATTAAGCCGTGACATAATCCATTAATTAGTTTTACTGGATCAAACGCTAGATTTTTTAAACAACGTCAAAGATTTAAATTTTTACATTGTAAATAAAGTAAATTGAATTGTAATCATTATTAGAATAAATTTCTATAATATCCGATCCGAATTAATCAACCAATGGATTACATATGAGTAGTTATACCTACGATATAAGTCATAACATAAAATTTGTTTTAGAAAACAATGTCATTTTTCCTATCACTTTGATAAAAAGAGAAACCTTATCTGCTTATTGCCCTTGCCCTATTCAAATTTGATTTACTTATTTGAGAAAACAATTATTAAATTAATTTATTAGAGAAATGCATTATTTTATTAGTGAAATAAAATATAATGGGTTTTTAGTTTTTTTTTGTAAAATATAATTTTAAATATTCTTACATTTCGTTGATCAAACAATAAAATATTAAAATCGTACATTCTACTCAAATAATTAATTTTCTAAAAAAATGTAAGTTTTTTTCTTCTCAATTTAATTGATAATTAATTTGTGCATCGACTTAAAGATTTCACAATAAGAAAAAAGAATTTACTCTTGACAATTCAATAGTAATCTCAAATTAATTCCTCTTCCCCCAATTTTGGGTCAAATAGAGCATCATTTTTAAGCCCTATGTTTTTCTTATGACAAAAACATGGAATATTTCCAAATTTGGAGGAAACACAACATGTAAGTGGCTTTTTTTCCACGTTGGGTTGATATATACTATAAGCAAAAAGAAAAACATGTTCAAGTTGTAAAAGAAAACACATAAGTAGGTCAATAGAGGTGCAAAGACATATATATTGGACAAGAAGTAGTGGGAGAATCTTCATTTTCCCTTTATATAATTATCAATATTTAATTTATTAGTCGATTAATCTAAACCAAATATTTAAAAGATTTTTTTATAAAATTAAGCTTTTAACTCAATTCCTTCAATTTATAATGTTAAGATTTGAACCGTTAACTTTACTTAAAAAATTAGTATCTCGTATCACTAAACCAACAATTAGTAGTAAGTTGGATTAAGTATCCACTATTGCAAATTGGCTAACTGCTTATCCCATAATCTCATTTGTATTTGCCCAAAAACAATAAAAAATGGTGGAGACATTAATTATTAAACAAGACCATAAACATATAATTAATTGGATACTTAGTTGTAGAGACGGATGCAATATTTTATATTAGGGTGAACTTATAAAATTTTAAAAACGGTAAAAACATATATATATATATATATATATATATATATATATTTCTAAAAAACCTAAATTACATACATATTTCAAAATTTTAAAGTACAACCACTTCCTCCGCCCCTCTCCTAGTTCCATCCCGCTTAGTTGTAAGCCATTTCTGGATACGCCGTCCGTATCGTTAAAAAAATATATTTCACATGTCACTTAAATGGAGTGTAAATCAATTTGATTTGAGATTTGATCCATAATCAGACAAATAGGTTGGACAATTATCTTTGCGGATAATAGAATAAGATAATTAGTGTCGCCCACTAAACAATTAAGCCCAAGTGATGAACAAATAATTCTTTGATGTGCAATGTTTGTGGTTCAAATAAAGCTGATTAGACCAATTAATTAAATTATTGTGATAAAATATCCACCAAACTTCAATAAGTTAGACCGAAAATATGTGACCAACGTAATTGCACTTCACATGGCTATAGCATTTGCCTCGTAGTTGACTAAAAGGGTTTAATATTTTATGTGACTTGAAAAAATTTGTAATTTCATTTTTTTTACTTCGAGAGTAAAAGATATTTTAGCTAAAAAATATTTTAAAAATAAATTAATATATTGTAAATGGAGTTATAAAATGTTTGAATATGAATCTAACAAACGATTTTAATGAAAAAACAAATAATATTTATTTTAAAATATCTAAATTTAAAATAATTTACCCACAAAATATAATTTAAAATATATAAACAAATGTTACTTTATAATAATCACTTTACTACTATTAAAAAATATAACAAGTTGCGAAATGTTTAGAATGTTGAATCGACGCCAGCCAATGGTTGTGACAGTTGGAATTTCATTAATTGACGCGATTTCTTTTTTCTTGTTTATTCTATATAAAAGGAGGGAGTGGAAGCTGGGAATATTCTGATTTGGTCTTGTATGAACTGATCAGTTTTAAGTATATATATATAGCCTAAACTAGACATGTTCCCTGTCGCCCTACCCACTCTATTTAATATAATCAAGTTTCAATTGAGTTTATTTAAAACTGTTAGCAATATTACATAAAAAAATTATGTACTCACGGTAAAAAAAATTATTTTTTAAAAATATTTAATTTTAAAATTTAAAAGTTAGGATTTAAGGTAAAGATGACAGATTTAGTGTTTGTGGTTGAGTTAAACTATAATATAAAGTGTGATAAGATATTAAACCTGTAAAATATGATTTAAGTTATTCAATTGGATTAAATTGTACTGATAACTATTTAAAAATATTTTAAAATTCAATAGAAATATTGAAATATTAATATGCCAAGCATTTAAAATTAGGGTAAATTATGCCAGGTACCACCGAACTATTGGATGTGACCTATTTTTACCACCGAACTTTTAATTGGTTTAAATTTACTACCACATTTTTTTCCGACTCACTTATACCACCGCACCGTTAATTCTTTAACGTCGTGATGACATGAATACTAGACCAAAACGGCACCGTTTTAGTGCCGCTATTTTGATACTATATTGCTCAAAACGGCATCGTTTTACTAGAGGAAAATGTGAAAATCATGCTTTTGCTAGGATTTAAACTTGGAACCTTTACAATAAAAAATAACCTCCTAACCGCTAAGCCAACTTAATATATCTAATATGTTTCTAACACAAATAATATATATTCTAAACTGCAGTTTATCATATAAATAATAATACTCTATATAAATAATATAAATATATTAGTATACATATATTAATATATATAACTAATAAATAAAATATTTATATTAAATAAAAAAATATTATTAATAATATTAAATAAATAAATAAATAATATATTATTATAAAAACTAAAAATTATTTTTCACAAACCCCAAAAATTTCAAAACTTACAAAAACCCTCAAACTCTACCAAAATATATTTTCAAAACCCTAAAATTTTCAAAAAACACAAAATCCAACAAAACCGTAACCCTAAACTATAAACCTTAAACCCTAAAATTTTATTCATAAACAAATAATATTCAAATATATAAACAAATAATATATTATTATAAAAACCAAAAAATAATTTAGAAAATCTAAAATTTCAAAATTTTACAACAAAAAAAAATAAAAAACTCACTACAACCCTAAAGCTTAAACCCCGAGTCTATCCATTTTAGCTGCTAATGGGTTTATGGTTTTAGGGTTTAAGATTTATGATTTAGGGTTTTGGGGTATAAGGTAAGAATTTAATGTTTTGGTGGATTTTGAGGGGGTTTTTGTAAGTTTTGAAATTTTGGGAGGTTTTGTGAAAATTAGCTTTTTAGTTTTTATAATTATATATTATTTATTTATATATTTAATATTATTGATAATATAATTTTTTATTTAATATAAATATTTTATTAGTTATATATATTAATATTATTTATATAGAATAATAATATTTATATGATAAATTGCAGTTTAGAATATATATTATTTGTGCTAGAAACATATTAGAGATGTTGACTTAGTTGTTAGGAAGTTCTAAAGGTTCTATGTTCAAATCTTAACAGAAGCATGATTCTCACATTTTCCTCTAGTAAAATGACTCCATCTTGGACAATTTAGTATCAAAATAGTGGCACCAAAACGGCATTATTTCGGTCTAGCATCCATATTATCACGACGCTAAGAAATTAACGGTACGGTAGTATACTCGAAAAAAAGTTTAATGACAAATTTGGGTGTATAGACCCATGAAAATCTCTGCTAGAAACCACTAAAGCCTGACAAGAATGAAGACAATAAAAATACAAATCGTCAATATTGTATTTTATTAGTATTTTTTCAGTAATACGTACACCTACGTTAACATTATACAACGCGGTCTTCATGATTGGCTCTATTTATATATTATAATTAATTTATACTTCTATTTTTATTTTATTAGTTTAAAAGATAGGAAAAAAGGACCAACTTGCATACGGATTGGAAATCGGAAATCTAAAATCGTTTTTTTTTCCTTTTAATTTTTGGAAATCCAAAATGGGAATAACGCGGCCGGCAAAGCACAAATAAAAATATTAATTAGAAACTCTTCCCGGCATATTTTAATACTCGATACCAACGGTCTCTAATCTTCTTCACGGCATATTATTTTAAATAAAAATAAGTGTAAATGTTTTATTCACAATCAAATATAAAGTTTGAAACTCTTGCCTAACAAGATGAAATTCAATTAGAAATAAAGTTCAGAAACATAAAATCCAAGTCTATAACTATAAAACATTGGGCAAAACCAGGCTATAGCGATGTTCCTTCCTTATGCCTGACTATTGCAATAATATCCAAGTTTTTAGTAATCTTTGTGAAATCAAACCTAAACCTAAACCTAAACCTAAACCTAAACCTAAACCTAAACCTAAACCTAAACCTAAACTGTAATGATTAACAGCATTAGCGAATGGCAACTCACGAAAATGAATTGAACTCCCCATATTCTAAAAGATCTGAGGTTCATATCCCAACACTTCTTTTGCTTTTCTTAATGGTCGACTTCCGTTGCTTCTTGTATTCTTCATACAACGGCAGGGATGACGTTGTCCGATCCAACTCTCCCCTTAAACTCTCGTTCTCTTTAATGCCCGTAGAAGAGCAAAATGCCTACTAAGCTTCTTGCTAGACTTCATTTTCATCTATCGGAGAAGGTTCATCTCTAGCCAACATCGAGGGGAGTGCAGTGCTTCTGCTTTTCCGCTTGTTATTTGATTTCTGGGTACTGCCCTGAGGGTTGAACTTGAACGACTCCTCTTCCAACGACATGTTCTTAAAAGCTTGTTGAGGCGAAATGTTGATATAAACCTGGTTCTGGTCAGAATTCATGCCTGAGATGCCTGAGGCCAGTGTTCAGATAGAAGATTCAGTTCCCAAAGTACTGAAGCAAGAGCACCACTTAAGCTGGTGTCTGAGCCATATGGTTGTTATTTCTGTTTTTACATGGTTTCAAAACAAAATAAAAATTCAACAATTACATTTAGTCCCTGTTAGTAAAAGAACAAAAATTCATAAACCAGTGCAATAATTCTTATACCAACGAATCAAAATGCTATACTTTGGTTCAAAAAATGTCAAAATAACAATTAAAATGGATATCTAATTTTTTTCTCAAGCAGTATGGGTTGCAGTTCGGGGATAGTGGAAGTAGCAAAGGGATTTGAACCTAGGCCAACCAACTGGCACTAAGCTCAACACCAATTGGCACAAAATGTTCAAAAACTAAAAACTTCACTATTCCTAATTCTATTCTCAACATTCTTCCCACAAAATGAATTGAAAAGCTTAGAGCATAAAAATCACTCAACAAGATAAAAGGTAAATTGTAAAAAGAACGATGAATGAATTTGACGTGAAGGAATCAAGGATGTAGGAATCGAAAAATAATGCAGCCTCAATTTGAACAAATTGCATATGGGTATTCAATCATTTGAATAGTAGCAGAATAACTTACAGCAGCAATTGATCCTGACACGGAGCCACCACCAGCATCATTTTCTAATAGATTTCGGCACTGCAAATTAAAGAACAAAAAATTCATAAATCAGTGCAATAATTCTTACATTTTTTCTGAAGAAGCTGCTTTAATGTTGCCAAGGCTGTACATTCAAAAAGGAGAACAAAAGAATGGCTTAAAAATACCATAATAAAGAACTGCAAATTAAATTCTCCAGCAATTTAAATAAGTAACACACCAGCCATGGATTCAGCAGACCCAAAGCACAAAGAAAATGTGGCTAAGCGTTTTACAAATGCAGCTGCCTTTTGCATGTCATGTTGCCTATCATCACACAGCATTATCTTAAGCGCCCCAGCTAAAACTTCACCTTGATCCCTGCAAAATAGACAAAAGCAAAAACGTAACATTGGCAACACATTTTGCAGTTTCCTTCTGGCGGCTGGCTTTTCTTAAAAGAAAAAAGAATCCTGTTCTTTTTTCAGAAAGTTCATTTCAGCATTTGAAAAGGTTTGCAATAAGCTATAGCCTCACCCAGCTTTGGCAGCTGGAAAAGACTTTGCTGAAGTGTTGATATTTTCTCCAAAACTACTGCTATTCATTACTTAAAATGTAAGGGATGGCCAATATCCTACCTCCCAGGCCTGTACTCAAGTACAAGATTGTAAAGCTGGACAAAAAAGTCTTGTAAATCAACATTCAAAGCATCAAGATTGCTCCTCATAACTTCAAAAGCAACAATGCAGCGAAGACGCTCAGAGACAGTCAAATTCTGCACTTTCTGGGCAGAACCATCTGAATTGCTACCTAAAGCGGCCAGCCTTTTCAAATAATTCATAAGATCCCCAATGTAATCCAGGTCGATCAGATGAGAAAACTTTCCTAAACCACTCAAACAAGGAGCTAACAGAGGATGTGCCCCAGATCCACTAGAAGTTATATTACCATTTGCTTCAGAACTGAAAAGAAAATAAGAGAATCAACTGGCCTGCAAGATAATTTACAATATAATAAAAAACACAAGTTCAACTTCAATAAAAAGAAATGGTATAATAATTACATGGTAATCCCTTTACCATGTTGACGGTATTAACTATCCTAATCTACCATTGTTTGGAAATCTCAATCAATGTTAACAGAGTTATGTTTATGAAACACATACCTAAACTTAAGGAGATATTAAGAAATCATACAAAGACAAGTTGAACTTCATGTATAAACTAGGAACAAGTCCAGCAAAAGAGCAATAGAAACCATCTACAATTAATGTAAACTATAGAGATATCTGGAAAACAGGTTCCTCACTGCCTTGCCTTCTGAGAACCTGATTGTGCACCTTCCTTCAAACTAAATAGTGAAAACTATAGAAAATAATTATGATTTTATTTCTGGAATAGTCTTGTAATCCACTACCCCTTGTGAATAAATCAACTACTAACGAGCTTTTTTTGCATTATTATGGAAACATGCATGGCTGAAGCAAGCACCCCCATGACAGCAGTAATTGGCTAGAAAAGCAAATAAGCCTCTCTCTCTCACACATACACTGCTGATTAAATCAAGGGGCTGGGAGAGGTTCAATAAAATAACTCTGAGAAACACAATGCCCTTGAAACAGCAACAGAGTGCAGGAATCATCTTTGCAATTGGTTAACTAGTTCTATATCAGCATAAGAGACTTTTCAACATCTTTAGGCATAATTTCGGTTCGGGCGAGGTGTTGAACTTTGTTGTTCATCAACAGGATAAAGAGGCAGACATATTTCACTGAATTAAACAAATTGTTGCTATAAAATTCATACTACCACTAATCAACCACACCGATAATTGTAATATTGTAACGACCGACACACCTGGCTACAGTTGATTGCATGGTATGCCTCAGGATGCGGAAATATGTCTCAAATACAGCAGAAAGTGTCTCAGACTGCATCCTCTTCCTTTCCACAAATCTGGTGTATAAGAAACAGATTAATAGTCTGCAGCAACCTGAGCAAAGCATCGAAACAGCAATGCAGTGATAATTATAACAAGATAAAGCAAACATAAAAATTATTGCTGTTTTGGGGATAAATACCTCTTCCTTCAACTTTGCTATATTTTCTTTCTTACTCATCTTTCTGTCATTTGTTGATTTGACTCCTCAAAATTCTTTCTCTTTATATTTTTCTTGCTCTTCATTTTGTTATTATTATCTTCTTGAACTTCTGGCTTCCCAAGATCATCATCAAATGACAAAGACATTAAGACCTGAAAGAGTATTAAAATTTAACAGAAGAAAAAGGAATTAAAGAGCAGGGAGACAAAGTTGATAACAAAATGAAATTGAAAACATATAATGGCAATTCTACATCTTAAAGATAAAAACATTCATAATGAAATTGAAATCTAAAGTTTTCAGTTGCTGAGCTCCGTCTTGCATTCTCTATAACCTGAAATACCTTCTATGTGACAAAGAGGCAAACAAACAAAGAGGAAAAGTAACTTCAACAAAGTTATTATCTACTGCAGAAATGTTACAGATCAGGGGTTGGAGATCATTATAGTCTTGGGAAGATAAAGGAGATAAAACAGAAACTAACCATGTAATGAGTTCGGTTTACAAATAATTGCACAAAAAACAAATGGTATAATAAAGAACCATAAATGTAGCGTGAAATGTAGCATTTAAAGACTATTCAATACCTCAACAGAATCAAGATGCAGTTGACAATCATGAGCTTTGACATGATCTGCAATCAACCGAACGGCCTCAACAGTAGCTTCACCACCATGTTTCCCCTCATTGGTAAAAAGTGACTTAATAGTTGAACAACAAAGTTTCCTGCAAGCTAGTAGCACATACTTTGGTTGGAAAAGACAAGCAACAAAGATGCACTTCATGCGATCATCACTGAAGCAACAATAGTAGCATGTTTTAAGGAAGTGCAAGAACTTAATATCCAAGTTGATCCAGGATAACACAGAAAATTTAAATATGAATAGTGGAGAAACTACAATTATTTTTAATGATATTCAAGTGAAATCTGTAAGAAAGAAAGTAAAATAGATAGTGATACACTCCATGGTTTGCATAGATTTGATCATTTGGTAAGGATTAACAGATAAGCACAATGGCTGAGTAGCAGAGAAGTAACAGGAGCTTTCTTTTAAAGGAAGAAACAGATCACTTACCATTCCTCTATGCATGAAATTATCATAGTAAAGGTCTAGATGTTTAATAGGATTAATCTTCTTGAGCACAAGCTCAGAATCATTAGATATGGTGGAATGAAATTGTTAGCACACTGCTTTGGAGTTTAATTGTGATGTCAGAGTTCAATTATAAAACTAATATATTGAATAACCATTAATAACGTCAAAATTTTAAAGGCCCTCGATAGATTACTGAACAATTTCTAAAATTTCAAAGAGCATCAATACAGTATACCTTACAACATCATCTGAGGATCCAATGTTTCTGACAACAGCTACTAACAAGCTCTCTGAAGTTGAAGTAAGGAACAGCATCAAGCAAAGTACAAACACAACGAACCACAACATGATGAAATATAGGCTGCTTTTCTAACACTGACAACTTCTGCAGGTAGCCCTGTTGCATATTACCGGGATTAGTATGAGGAAGAATGCCAAGTTAACAACAATTTCTTGCACTAAAACTGAACTCAATTGATGTGGAAGAACATCAAATCTTATTGTTACACATACTATGGAACCAGCCAAAAGCTCAAATGCACATAAACATATCTTCACGATAGATGCAACGCTTACAAAAGAATATGACTTCGGTTATCTAACTGTAGTGGCATTACACATTTTTTTCATATTCATCGGGATGAAATATGGTTGAACAGATCCATGAGCCAATTAAACCAAATTTGTAGGCTTTCAGATGTTAACAGCCTTTATACAGAGAAAAGGTGGTAGACATACCTTTCTCGAACTATGAATACACACAACATGCAGACTCCACTCAAGAACTAAACCAAATTATAGTTAAAATTTCAAACTAGTGATCACATTAAGATAGCAGCTCAAACCTTGTAAGCTGATAGAAGTGTTGATTCATAGAACCAGATTTTCTTAACTTCCTTGGAAACTTTCATTTCTAGCTCTTTTTCAGTTGGAAGCCTAATCCGATAGCTGTATTTTGCACGTTTAAGAGTAGAGTAAAAAAAGAAATGCAATGCAGTGAAAAGGAAAATTAATTAGTCATAATTAAGGGGCGCTAGAGAAGGAAAGGAAGGACAAGTACCCAGGAATAATGTCTTTAAAGACAGCCAACAAGGACAGCAGTCCAAGCTTTACGGTTGAGATATCCCCATCTTTGGTAAATTGCAACATCTCTTTAAGAGACCTAATGTTTGCCTCTGGGTCTGCAAGTAGCCATTCCAAGCTCAGCTAGCTTACGCTTTTTGGTTTCAAATGCTTCTTCAGCCATGAGTTCTTTCACCTCTGCCTAAAAGGCAAGCACTCTTAGAATATTGAAGTTAATGACTAGAGAATGAGAATACATTATCTAGGCATTCCCCATTGTCAATGCCATGTGGTAGGAACAAATGCAACAAAGCACACAACACAACCAGGATTTAGCACATCTAGCAGCATGCACAAATAGATGGAGGAGATATTTCTCAACATATGTACCAAAAAACAACCCCAAGCAAAGATAAAAATTGAATGAGAAAAACCTACCGGAAGATTTGTTAATATCATACATGCATAGGCATTTTTAAGTTCTTAGAGATAATTGGTTTATTATGCAGAAATTAAGATTGTCACCATCCAGAAAGTTATAAACTTTGTGATGCACACTCAAAAGCAAGGGGAAAATTTTCTTTGCACCATTTTAAAACCTAGAAATGGGAAGGCCTTCCAAGAAAAATCCATATGTATTAAAGTATAGATAATAACTAACCCTTTCCTGAGATTTTCAGTGACTGGGTTCATTTCTATAAGATTCAAGTAGAATTTGATAATTGGTGAGCATTGCTAAAGCTTAGACTAGCCGCCTCTCTTGTTCTCTTAGGACAGCTATAATATCATGATTTACCAATCACACCATAAGAAAGAATCCAATAAACCTGATATTTCCTTTTCTGAGGTAGGGAAAATTAAACACCTTGCTTAGATGCTTGACAATTTAAGGCAATAACACTTTTTCCCATCAAATCCCACCGATCAACTCCAAATTAATGATAAAATGGCTGTTGATGCCAGAAAATATTGCAATACTTTTCACCTTCCAGCCCCTCTATTTTCCAAATCCAATTGAACAGAACACTAAGTGCTTGCTTCTGCTTATCAACAATCCTAAAACCTTGTTTTTTAGATATAGGCACTATGCATAACCCAACTAGGGAATTACATGAATTCGACCTATATCATCTGTTCCAAAAGATAATGCTTGTATACATTCATAACATATGAACTCAGTTTCCATCCTGTTCTGGTGATTGACAGATGTTACCATAAAGATGTATCGAGGATCAGGCAAAACAATAAGTGTCAAAATAGTAAGCTGTTGTCATTTAATTCCGGAATTTAAGGCAGTGCGGCATATAATCAAGTTAGTGCATCAATAGAAAGAAATCTAAGGCTGGACGATTGTTATAATTGTCTGATAGACCAAGTTTCATATAGTGCTACATGATAGGCAAAGTTTAAGGTATGCACTTAACCTGCTATGCTATAAACATATGGATCCAGCTACAACCCTGACGCTTAACAAGAATGCTCCATTTTACTATGCATAGCGTATAACATAATTGAAAATAATTACAATGATTATCCTGATTAGATGTAGACAGTAGTGTTTATAAAAAATAAAAGAAATGGACCATTTGATTTCAAATGATTCTGAAAAAAGATCACCGAATTTGTCTGAGATGCTAATGTAAAATTTAATATTCATGCTTTTATTGATCAACATTGAAAGATATAAAGAAGAGAAATATAGCAACATACTAGTGCAGCTTCTTGTTGAGTTGGTTGCACTTCTTCAGCTTTAGCTGATTCCTTCCCCAGTTTCTTAGCCTCTTTCTTACTTTTTTTAAGCTTTGCCCTCCTTTCGGCTTTAGTCATCTTAACCATGCTATTATCTACATCCCCTTCATTTTCAGCCACTTCTGCTGCCTGGTTAACTGCATTACATAACGGTATAAACCATTCCATTGTCTTCCTTAAATGAATACACTTTCTTTAGCAAACAAAGAAAGTAAAATAATTTATTAAAAATGATAAGATACATGTTCGATAGTAGACTTCTCCATCCAAAGACTTGACAGGAAGGACATCGACAGGAGCAACTTCAACAACACTATTCTCATTATCTTTCTGCTCCAATGTCTTCCTTCTTCGTTTCTCATATAAAGCCTCCAAAACATCTTCACTTAAACCATCCACACGAGTGACTTGCCTATCCACAAAAGAAAGTTGTCATCATAAGTGGAAATAACTAATTCCCATTTCAAGTTGTCACCGACAAATGCCAGTTTGAAAATTGAACTAATTATCGCCATCCAAATATTAAACCAAAGTATCTACAACCAAACCAGAAAACCCTAATTTCTTGCTTGCTCAACAAGAAAACACAACAACACACCATTACCCAAAGACAAATGGAAAAGGATCAAATGCAGTTAAAAGGGAAAGCAAATTGTAAGTTGAGATTATGGATTCCATATCAAATTGCTGCATATTTATAATGACACGCTTCGATCAGATTTCATTATATAAATTTCAAATGATACATTTTGTTCTCCAAACAATACATTCTTTTCAAATATAACTTCTATCCCAATAAAAACAATTTAGAATTTTGAAATAATAATCAAAATAATTTCCAGCAAATAACAAATGATTTTATTGTTTATATCTAAAAAAATAAACATTGAATTCGATAATTGAGGAAATAAAGAAGAATGAGACTTGTTAATAGAATGAGTATCCAAGCGAGAGACGAAGCCAGCGTAGTCTTTGTTCTGATCCACGAACTGGAGGTCCTCGTCGGGGACGTCAATCTCGTCTTCTGCCATTTCCGGTGGGAGTTCCGGCGGCAGAATTATCTGTTTCCACTGCTTGCCCTTCCCTTTCCCCATGGAGAATTTTCTAATATTGTTTTTATTTTATATTTTCTGAAATAGATCGAAATACGAAATTTATATGGGTCTTCACTCTGCAGTAAGGAGAATGATGCTAGGGACTAGGGTTTAGGGTTTATCTGTCTTCGAAATGATCCAAGTCCAAGGCCAGTTGGGTCGGACTGGAAGCTAATAATCGGGTCTCGGCCTTCAATAAAACTAATTTATAGGGTAAACAATGCATATAGTCCCTCAACTATAGGGTACTTTTTAAATGAGTTACTTAATTATAAAACAAATAATCACCCTAAGTTATTAAATGATACAAAATGGTCCTCTTCTTTTTCCATCAAATAATCAACGCGTGATACAGGCAAAGTACAAAATTAGTAAAATAACAAATTTGGTCCTCTTACTTTGTTTTCATCCTTCGCCATTACTTATGGTAGACCAAGAAACAACCTTTATGTTAAAAAAAACCCCCACAAAATAACGTAATCAACCACACCAAACCCATACAATAGTACCAACACATTGATGAGACGGAAACAGACAAAGACGGAGTTAGGATCAAACATTGAGAGGAACAAATGTCAATTAAGCCTTTAAATAAAAAAATAGAGAGGGAAAAAATCTTTATTTTATTATTATTTAAACTAAAAGAGACCTTAAATACAATTATACCGAACAATCTCTCCCATGCATAACATGACTCCGTCCCCGGAAACAGAAGATTTTGAGTTCAGCATTATGGTTTCATCATCTTCATCAGGAGTGAAATACAATGAGAAGTAGAGGGGCATGCCCCCTAAAACTTGAGAAAATTACTAGTTCTCTTGAAATTTCAAACAAACTTATTTGGTCCCTCCAAATATTTAAAAAATTATTTTGTTTTATAAGTTGAATGCCAAGATCCGCAAGTTGATCAACAATTCAAAAATTTTAATTTGGTCCTTTAAAATTTTAAAAAATTCCTCTAATCTGCTTAACACTTTAAGAGTTTCTTTCAGAAATGGAATGTTGTGTTACTATAATTTCATTTCATTTTCTTTTCAAAGAAATCTCAGAGGCTGGATTTTTATGAAAAAAAACATGTAAATTTACATTTGCTTCCTGAAATCATTTATGCATAGACATATGTGGTTTAATAAATAAAATTAATCTTAAAATTATTTTCCGTAATTGACCCTAAAATACAATGTTTAGTTCCGCCATTCATCTTCATCACGTCTTCCTTTGCTCCGTTACCGCATCATCAGTAGATAAACATATAGACTGCTGTTTAGTTTTTAATTCCAAGTTCATTGAGAAATGCTCAAATTATAAACCTTTCTCTTACGACACAAACATATGGTGCAGCAAATTAGAGCTAATTACAAACATTGATACAAAGGTGGAACTTAATTTTAATTAAGGCCGGAATTTGCAGAAAGTTTTGAGCTCTTCGGCAGGCTTATCTCCGGCCGCCTCAGGCTTATCTCCGACAAATTAGACTTGTGATATCAAACACATGAAGATATATATACTCACAGCACTGAGAAGATCAACACATGCACGGAGGGCTCTTCCACCACTGTTGCAGCCCTGCAAGTTATGTGTGTAACATATATATTAATGAATTATAAAAAAAATATTAAAAATAACCCTTTAATATTTTCTTACCACAATTATGAGATCATCCTTTTGCAATATAGAAGAGACCTCCTTCAGGAACTCTGGATTTTTCACTCTACCTAGTTAATTGAGAAACGATGATAAGTCCTTCTAGTCAATATTTGTTATTGGATAACACAAATCATGTTGGGGTGACAATTCAATTCGATAAAAATAACGATGTTAATCGAATTAGAACGAATTTAATTAATCTTCATAATTAATATAAGATAATTTCAAATAAATCACCTTCTTGTGTGAGGAACATGTAAGGAACGTGGAAGGCGTTGTCAATATGACTTTTATTGTACTCCTCGGGTGTCCTAAACAAAAAGAATCATCCTGGTTTCTTAGTTATACTTACAAACATATATAAAAAAAATAAGGAATTAATCTTTCGTCATTTATTATTTTTATCCAACTGTCCAAAAAATATGTAAAATTAATAGAGTTTTACACTGTGTAATTGGATCTAACTAGGGGTGTAAAGTTCGTGTTCGTTTGTTTAGTGTTCATGAACATGTTCATTTAAGTGTTCGTGAACGCATTCGTTTAAGTGTTCATTTAAGTGTTTGAATGTGTTCGGACATGTTCGTTTATATGTTTAGAAATGTTAACTAAATTAACAATAAATAAATAAAACTAAAGGAACAAAATAAAACTTACATTTCAACGTGAACTTATACAATATCCTTAGCAACAACAAAAAGTAGTATTTAGATACATCCACAAGCATTTTCATCCTGTAAACGAACTATAAACGAGCTTGTTTATGAACATAAACGAACCAAACATACCTTTGTTCATGTTTGTTCGTTTATTAAATGAACATAACAATTTTGTTCACGCTCGTTTATTTAGCTTATTAATAAACGAACATAAATGAATGTTATACGAACGAATAATCGAACGCTCTATTCATTTACACCTCTAGATTTAACCTACATATAGATACTGTACATAAACTGTACATTTGTTTATTCAAGTGGGGAGAAAAAAAGCAGCAAAAGGAGAGAATAAGTTGGGGTTTGAAGATCTCACCTGACATCCAAATAACGGTGGTTTGATCCAAGCAAATCTTTTGCAGCCATTACAGTG
Source organism: Hibiscus mutabilis (assembly GCA_019671005.1). Lineage (NCBI taxonomy): Eukaryota > Viridiplantae > Streptophyta > Magnoliopsida > Malvales > Malvaceae > Hibiscus > Hibiscus mutabilis. Next base: position 56,586 of record JAGYYJ010001025.1, on the reverse strand, counting down.
ACAGTAGCAACATCTTCGGGCCTGAAGATATCAAAACAAATAGGGTGGGTTAGTTAAAAAACTCTGCAGTCTTATGTTTATGCCTTGTGGGGGGTTAGATTTCCTCTATCACCTTGGAAATGGATTTGTGTAAAGCTTTTGTAGATCTGCAAGTCCATTTTCAAGGGAAAGGGTGTATATATACAAATCCCATGTGCTTTTCCATTGAACTTCATCATTTTGAAGATAGTTTTTTTTTTTGAAAAGAATCATTTTGAAGAGGGTTGACTTTATCATTTCTATAAACAATTATGTCATACTGATTTAAATAGCACAATAGTACAACCATACATCACGCTTCTTTATGTTTTTATATTTTGTAACATATATTTTTGGCTTAAATGAAAAAATACCTAAAGTATATTTCTTTTAAACTTTAGGTGATTAAAGTATTTTTTAAAAAAATAAGTGCCTAAAGTTTCAACCGTTATAATTTAGGTGTCTCGTGTTAACTACCGTTAAATTAAAAAAACACTTATTTTTTAATTTCTTTTATTTTTTAAAATTATTTTTAAAACCCCTAAATTTCTAGAATTCACAAAATAGCCCCCAAATTCGAAATCTTAACTTCCAAAAACTCAAATTGCGATTTGAGTTAATTTTGTCGCCGATGGCCACGCCGCCGCCCACTACATCCGTCGCCGGACAACCACGATCGTTTACCTTACCATTCTGTCGCCGAAAAGCGATTGAAACAGTGCAAAATGCCAGACAAAGGTTGAAATGTTCGAAAAGTTCATTCGAACGATTCACGACGAGTGACGGACGAACGACGATGAACGATGTGTGGGTGTTTTAGAGAGGGGAAGACATTTCATTATGTCGCTGACAACATGGCCAAAGACGACATGAGTGGCCGGATTGGGGTATTTTGGGATTTATGAATTTAGGGCTTTTTTGGAATTTCGAGAATTTGGGTGCTTTTGGAAATTTTCAATTTTTTTAATTTTTTAAAAATTAATTAAAAATTAAAATTAAAAATGCCACATGTAACATTTTAATTGGCTAATACATTTTTTGATGGCAAATATAACAGTGATGCACCTAAAATTGTAACGGTTGAAACATTAGACACCTATTTTACAAAAAAATACTCTAGGCACTTAAAGTTAAAAAAATATAGTTTGGCACTTATTTTTTTTTTTTGTCAATTTGACTTTTTTTATGAAATTTAAATTTTACTTTTTGGGTAAAGTACACAAATAGTCACTAAACTATTTAAAAAATATAAAATGGTCACTAAACTCTCAAAAGTTACATAATGAGCATTAAACTTTAGTTTTTGTTACAAAATAATCATTGAACCGTTAACTGTCGTTCATTTAATAAAGTGACATGTATGAAAATTTGAATGATAACACATTTAATCATTTATATTTACACATTCAATCAATATAGTCCTAATTTAACCCTATTCTTGATGTCTAAATTGATTGAATGTGCAAATATAGAGGATTAAATGTGTTGTATACAAACTTCCGTTATTACCATGTCACCGAGTTAACAACAGTTAACATTTCAATGACCATTTTGTAGCAAAAACTAAAGTTTAATATCCATTATATAATTTTTAAAAGTTTGGTGATCATTTTATATTTTTTTGGATAGTTTAATGACCGTTTATGTACTTTACCCTTTGTTTTTTAGTTAAATGGTTGATGTGACTATACACGTGATAGTTACTGTGTATTTTTGTTGATGTTATAACACTCTCAAATTTTAAAAGTCAAATTTCGTATTTAGAATTCCAAACTCGTTTTAAAGGATTATTTATCGAAAAAAACTTGTTTTAAAGGATTATAATTGTTTTTCAACTAATGATTTTGTAACGAGACATACATGATATATTTACAAATAATTAAAGTATAATATATTTGAGCTTGTTTCATGCGCCATGTCAGAAATCTCTCATGTTGTTTTATATTATTGGATTTTTTTATTTTATATTCATTTTTATATATAGTTAAATTATTGGATGAAATGTTCGATTATCATATGAAAAACAAATAAAATCCCAAAACATTAGAGTAATCAGATTAGATCTTTTGGGTTGAGCTCTGAGTTTTTTGCGGTTGAAAGTAAATAACGTAGACGAATAGTTTGCATTATATTTTAGGATGAAGTATGGATGTTAATGGGGCGGGTTTTGCGAGGATTTGCTACACTTCACATTTAATTGAGAATGAATGGTTATAATTTTTTTGAGTTGTGGGGCGGGAATGAAGATAAAAATTAGATTCGTCGTGGGTGGTGGGGAAGGTGTGAATATGTCTTTGTACCCGCCCCAACAGATCTTATAAAATATTATTATAAATGTTATTAAAAATGCAATACCGGTTTGGATCATAGTCAAATTTAAGATAATTTATATTGACTTTTTTCTTGGGATATTAATAGAAAATTTAATATATATATATATATATATGTATGTATATAATTGAGTTTTAAATATTTTTTAATATATTAATTTGAATCAGAGTCAAATTTAAAATAATTTATATTGACTTATTTATGAATATATATAACATTTATTATATTTATTGGTTTATTATTTATTATTATCTGTCGTTATGCCTTCTTTTAAAGATTTTTTTCTTCTTTTCAGTCCTCATCATATATATGTTATTCTTCTACTTTTTTAATTTTATTTTCCTAATATTGTATGTTATTTAGATTCTATCGGCATTTGTTCTTATTTTTTAATGTTGTTTTTTAATTGTTATGTTTTTTAGTTCTTTCTGTAATGTTTATTTGTTAAGCAATTAAAATATTATTTTACATGTTATTTGTGATATTTTCAATCATTTACAATAGACTTTAGTATCTTTTTAGTCTAAACTTTTTTATTGTACAATTTTAATTTCGTATATTATTATTATTTTTTAAAAATTGTGACAATTAGAATAATTTCACTATGTGATGGGAGTCCGAATGGCAGTTATTTTATACTTTTTTCATAACAAATTTGATTTATATTTTTAACTAATAGCTATAAAAATATTATATGAAAGGGTTACGGGGCGGGTAAAGAGGAGATTAGGTAGGTCTCAAGACCCACGTGAGTAATGGGGCGGGGATGATTTTAGTCTTGCGGGTTGTGGGGCAAGGACAGAGATGAAAATTCTTGACGGGGATGGATGTGGGAAGAGTACCCTTCGTACCCTCCCCGCCAAATTGACATCCCTAGGCCCAAGGTTGTTAAAAGTTCTTAAGTTTTTGAAAAATATCAATTAAGCTCTTGAATCAATCAAGCCCTTAAATTAAGAAACTGAATCACTTAAGCCTTTTGACCAATTTTGACCATTAAGTTTTGACAGTTTTTTTCTTTAGATATTACTGACACATGATACACTATAGTTCTATCATGTTGTACTTACAAATATTCAATATATATATTTTTTATAAGTTTTATAAGTTTTAAGAACTTTAAAGAATTTTTAAATAAAATAAAATATATATATAAATGTAAAGTGAAAACACTGCGGCACGACGCATTGCACAAATATATCCAAAAAATATCAAAAATTAATGTTAAAAGGGCTTAATTGATTCAATTGCTTGGTTCAAAGGCTTAACGGAGTGCAAAAAAAAAATGGGCTTAATTAATCTTTTCCTAAAAATGCAAGGGCTTCTTATACTCTTAAGCCTATACTTTAATTTTTTTGACTTGAATAATTATCGTTACACATTAAGTTCGTAAAGTAAAAATACATTACCAATGTTAAATTGTATTTGTGTAGCGACTTTTTTTCTATCTTTTCCTTTTCGCTACGGGTTGTCTCCAATATTTTCTGAAATTTGGTTCTTAGGGGATTTCTTTAGAAAATTAGTATTTTTGAAAATGATAAAGACTTGGAGTCGCTACCGGCCACTTGGGTAAGGTAGGTCGGACACCACAAAACCAGAGATTCATTTTGAAAGGGTTCGAGAGTTAGTTACGCGCGGGGAAGGATTAGCACCCCCATCACGCCCAAAAATCGGTACCAAAATATTTGTTGCTTTTAAATGGATGGAAATAATTGAAGTTTAAATTGAATTCAATTAAGTGTACTTAATTGAAAATAAACATTAATTGAACAGGCTTTATCAAATTGGTGGGTTCAAATTAATTGGACATTTAATTAATAAGGTTGATGATACATCGGATCATAGATTAAACCGACATCAAATAAGCTTGACTGTCATATTAATTTATGGTTCAAATTCTATACGTCGCCTTTATGCATGGTGCAAGCATTTAGATATGATGTTGTGACTTGTCATTTTTTAATTATCATTTACCTTGGGACGATAAGGATTAATTCAAATATTTGGTCAACATCCATTAAGCCAGGACTGTTACGACACAAATATCGAAATTAATGAATACCTTCTTGTTGAGTTGATCAATTGATGGCAAATCACCAAGAGGGGGTGAATTGGTAGTTTAAAGAAATGAAGGGTGCAAAAAAAGAATTGGAAATTGGAGACACAAGGATTTTATAGTGGTTCAAGCTTCGAACAAGCTCTACATCTACTACCCCAGCACCCTACTGAGGATTTCAACAATTCACTAACTAGAATTCTTTCCCTTTTCTCGGCTTAGGAGGAAACCGTTACAAATGATCAATCTTTCTACCCAAAGATTGATCCACTTCACTCTTTACAAAGAGAAATAGGCAAACAATAAATAACCTCTCAAATAGGTGGATTTTTGCCCAATTACAATATATCACACTCTTCAAATTGATAAAAGATAAAACAATGAAATACATTTGTCGTGACCATTTTTGAAAATCGAAGTGTGGAAAAATAGCCTGACGGTTGATTCTTTTGGGAAATTAGGGTTTTTTGCCCATTTTGATTTATTTAATCTTGAAATTAGGGGTTTTCATATTAAATCGAATTTTCCTTTATTTATTCTTGAAAATTAATTTGGAGTCGCCACTGGTCACTTTGGTAGACTGGACACCATAAAAACAACCAGAGATTCATTTTTTTTTAAAATTAGGGTTCGAGAGTCGGTTACGCGTGGGGAAGGATTAGCACCCCCACAAACGCCCGTTATCAATACCTTATTAATTTCACCTGGCATTTTGGCATTTCAGGTAATAATTTGAATTTAATTAATTATTTAATTGTTAAACAAATTCCATTTCGAATGAAGATATTCTTTTGTAGGAAAATACATTTCTATATGAATATGAGTTTTGAAATATCCAGTTGCTTTTGGATACTTCAATTCATGTTCAAAAATGTATCTCAACACAAAAGGTTTACAATACATGTCCATTTATTTACTTGTCAATTTTAAGTTTAAACCTAATTAGCGCCCCAATTGATTAATTAATTAAAAATCTATGAATATTATTAAGTTTTGGGATTTATGTGATAATACCCAAATGCTTGAGCACTATCCATATTAGGCTCAAAATCAATAATACTCCTAATTATTTAATGATTCTAACTATCTTAACCCTAATCCTAGTTTAATTTTAATTTAACTAACTAGGTGATTGTAATGTTCTAAGTTTAAATGAAATATTAAATATTCAACTAAAATGCTCTTTTGATTATCTCATTACAATGAGACACTAATCAACTTAGAACATTAAAGTTTTCATTTAATATTCATTTATTTTCTACAATTATCTTATCTATTTCAATTAATTAAATTACTAAAACTAAGGCTTTAAATAATTATAATAAGTGTTTAATGTTGTCTAACAAATATACTAGATGTTATTTTAAGTCATGCAAACATACAATATAATTAGAAGCATTGAAATTAAATTAAAACTAAAATTAGGGACCAAATTGAATTAAATTATAAATTAAGGTGCCAAATTACAATTATTTAGGACCAAATTGAAAGAAAAAAGAAACTGAAGGACTGTGGTATAAAGCCCGCCAAAGACTAGCACGGGGGTTCGCGGGCCTCGAGGGCCCGACCCTTGGTCTATAAAAAGACTATCTCAGATGTCCACTTTTCTTTTTTTCCCCATTTTTTTTTGAATTTTACCCTTTATATACTTTCCAAATTCTCTCGGCAATGACACTCAACCCTAGAAAATCATACCCCATTTCAATCAAATCCCTTGTTCTTCATCACATTCATCCGCTGTTCATCCAATTTCCCCTCATTTGATCCAAAATAACATGAAATTCCTTTCATTTTCTTGTTTCCAAAGATCTAACACTCAAAATCCATTTGATGTTCATCTTAGTTCATCATGAACACGACGAACATCAAAGCTCCGACATATCTCCACCTTCCACTCCGCCATCCCAATCTTCAACCACCATCGTCGATCATCCTTGGCATGTTCATGGTCGCCTAAGGTGACACCGGCCACCACTGGCCATTGTCTTTGCTCATCTTCTCCGGTCACATTCTAGACTCTGACCACCGTCTGGTTTAGTTCCGACAACCGGTCACCATCGTGAGGTGATTTTCGGCCGTCGTCCGAAACCCTAAAAAAACTCTATTTTCATTGATTTTTCAACCTAAAACCCTAGATCCACCCGGATTCGATTGAATCCGCCCATTTTCTCCCATTTCCTAACCTACCTACCCAAAAACTAAGACCTTTCACTCATTTTCGACTCTGCCACACTCCGGCCAACATAAAACCGCACTCTAGTGACAAGATATGCATCTCATATTACTTTTTTTAGATCTAGGTTTGCTATTGATTTTTAGGTTTTAATGCCTAGATCTAATTTGCTTTAGTGTTTTTATGCAGAGAATGAAAAGAAAGGGAGAAAAACTACCTTCCGACGGCGGTGATTGAGCTCCGACAGCAATCTCCGGCGACCGTTTCGGCTTCCGAACACCTCTTCAGCTTCTGGTAACCTCTTCACTTCCTTTTTTGCTCTCCTTTCAATTATGACAATTATTGCGTATTAATTGCTTAATCATTACCCTTTTCTCTCTCCATATGATTATTTATAGCTAATGAGGGATGATGTCATTAGGGGCCCTTAATCCATGTGAAGAGTGAATAAGCAAATGGGGGCCGCCACGTGTCCATTTGGACACAAATCCTAGCGGGCTCAAGAAGCACATCGGGCTTTTGTGTTTGTTTGATTAGTTTTGCAAAAGAAATGGGCTCTAGGACTTGTATTTTGGTTTTTGAATGTAAAGGGGATTTGATGTATTATAAGTGGGTTTATACTATATAACAGGCCTTTTGTATATGAACATTTATTTGTGGACTGACTGACTTTATTTATTTATATTCATTTATTTTTATTTGCTTATTTATTTTCGGCAATACTTATAACGAATTATATATATATATACCCGGATAAAATTAGGGTATTACAACTCATTTGGGGTTACAAGTATTTGACTCTTTAGCTCAAGAAGGTTTTGGATTTTGCTTGAATGTGCTTGGAAGTTGATTAGTTAGTTGTTGTAGCTTCAGATGCTTGTATTTATACATTCTCATTGATTTCTAGCCATTTGGGTGGTTGAAGTCATCAATATAGCCGTTGGCTCCTCTTTTTCCCACCATAAATACACTTCTTCAACTACCTGTATTGGTACACGAACAGTCGTATCGATACCTGCCTCAAAATAGAAAGAGCCGTTGTGTACAATTTATGCAGGGGCATATCGATACGCGAGAAAGCGTATCGGTACGATCTCATTGTAAAACAAAGGGGCGTATCGATACGGGCAAAGCCGTATCGATGCAATTTTGCTCACTTGGGATACTGTCTGAGATATTACGAGCGTATAAAAGTTAGTTGTAAAACTCATGGTGTAAAACTCAATATACGTATATCCAATATGACAAATATGAATATATATATATAGGGTTAGGATCCACTTACATGGTGTAAAACTCAATTATTTTTACACTTTTTTTAAACCGTTAGATGATGGTAATCAATGGCTAAGATTGTTTTCTTTTCTCTTTTTTTCAAGTGATAATCTTCACATTTTTTTACTGTTAATCTCATTCATCCATTTTACTCATTCAATGGTCATAGATTAGTGTAAAACTCATTTAGTTTTATACTATGTAACTAGATCTCATCCTATATATATATATACATCATATATAGTTATAAAAATATTTATATTAAACCAATTAGTACCGTAATATTATAAACATTTATAATTAAAATAAAAAAAACTGGTACAATTTGACTCAATCGAAATGGTAGATGGCGATAACCTCTCCAATCCAAAATTCCAAAGATAGCGTGAAGGTCCCCACCAGCCACCACCACCACCACTAAGCAAATTCCGACCTTTAGCACACAGCTTTTGGAGATTACCATTCGCCGCTCATTTTCTCCTTTCCACAAAACTAATACTATATTGGAGTAGTATAATTTATACACTCATATATTCCTTCCCCTTCAAAAAATTGCTTATCTGCATAAAACCATTGTCTGCCAAACAAATTGTTTGAAGAAAGCAGATTTTTGTACAGGAAAGACATGCAGATCTTTGTGAAAACGCTTACAGGGAAGACTATTACTCTCGAGGTTGAGAGCTCCGACACCATTGATAATGTCAAGGCCAAGATTCAGGTTTTTCTTCTTTTGTTTCTCGTTTTTTTTTTTATCATTTTGATCTGGGTTTATCTTGTTTGAAGGAATTTGTGTTGTTATCGTTGCCTCCTCTTTGGTTGATGAGAAAAATAACTAACCGATTAGGGGAAACAGCTCTAAATATGTGAAGGGAAACTGTAGCTAGGTTTTAAGTTTCCTGAGTTTTTTGTACTTTATTCAAATATTTTACTTTAGAATTCTTAGTTGACTTTTTTCTGTTTGGTTGAGAAGAAAAGTACAGAAAACGAAAAGAAGAGCTAAAAGGAAAAAAAAAAATCAAATTTGATAAGAAATAGGAATTAGGATTAGAGATAGTGTGATATTCAATGGCGAAAACTTGCCATGATCATCCAACGTCGAAACATTATGTAATATTTTTGCCTTATTGATTTGTTCATAAGAAGCTTGATTTGAAATTTTCCAAGAAGTGCAGGAAAATTTGTCATTACTTATATATCAGGTTATATAGATTATCATTTATAACTGTATTATCCGAACTCTTTATTTTTCTTGAAGTATCTGTCCAACACATATTTGAACATAGTTAGGGGTATAATCCGCTAAAAACTTCTGAAAACGAGAACATGTATGTCGGATACATACTTGCATTCGACACCGACCTTCAAGTTCTGGTTAATGTAGTTTATGAGATACTTTGGTTTAACTTCCTTTGCTTGCCTGATTATCTTATATTAAATGCTTGTAAAAATGATGACGATCACCCTTATTTTATGGAACCCCTGTAGTGAAATGTTTGCGGATTTCCACTTTACAGGACAAGGAAGGAATACCTCCTGATCAGCAGAGATTGATTTTTGCCGGCAAACAGCTTGAAGATGGTCAAACTCTTGCAGATTATAACATCCAGAAGGAATCGACTCTTCACTTGGTTTTGAGGCTTAGGGGAGGAACTATGATCAAGGTCAAGACTCTCACCGGAAAGGAAATCGAGATCGATATTGAACCAACTGATACCATTGACCGGATTAAAGAACGTGTTGAAGAAAAAGAAGGAATTCCACCCGTGCAGCAAAGGTAGCCATCTTGTTCTCTGGGGTTTTCCTTTTTACATTGTTATTTGGTTTGAATTTTGTGCATATTTGCCCTGAAAGACGCTTGTTGAGTATAAAATACTTGGCTTTAGTGGTTCACTTTTTCAGCTACCGACAGTTTACGGACTCCACTGCATAATGTGATGTCTAATTTCACTTGAACTGTTCCATGGTTGCAGGCTCATTTATGCTGGCAAGCAGCTCGCGGATGACAAGACTGCTCGTGAATACAATATTGAGGGAGGGTCCGTGCTTCATCTTGTGCTTGCATTGAGAGGGGGAAATCTTTAAACTGCTGCTTCTATGATAAAAAAAACGTCTAATGGCATAAATTCTATATCTTGCATACTCTGCAATGTGATATGTGATGGTCGAAAAAACATCATCTGATAATTTACTTGACATGTTCTGTTTCATGGCTCACTGAGGAAGTTTACTTATTTACTTTCTGCTTTGAAACTGAGAAGCTTTTTAGACAATCAAAAGAAATAAACTTCCTTCTTGAATTCCTTGCCAATGAGCTCACTGTTGCAGCGACATGCATGTTATGTTTAGAATCGCTGATTATTTATTTATATCTAGTAATCTTAGACGTGATAATGATTATAAGACCTAAAAATGATACCCCCGAAAGAAAAAAAAATAGTTTACAGAAGGATTGTGTGTATCATAGTGGGATGGGGTCATTTATTCTCTTCGTTGACTTGGGTTCGAGCAATGTGTCTACATGAATGAAAAAGAGATGAGTAGCATAAGAAATTTAGACACAAATAATAATCGTTAGTTTTGTTGAATAAAAGGGAAATACTCTAAAATTACAAAAAAGAGTTTACAAATAATAACAAACTAATTAAGTTATTTCTCCTAAATCATCATAATACACAAATTAGACACTATATGACCAAACATATAAATGATTAAAAACACAACCAAACAACTTATACAAAGGATCATATAAACACTATTGTCGGCGATGAAGGATAAATACGAACATAAAATGCATATAACAATGATGATCTGTTGACAAACTCCTATTATCATAACTCAATCGTAACTTATCTGAAAATTATTTATTTTTAAGAATAAAAATGAGTAATAAAAAAATAATTTTTATGAACGATGTTAAACCTGCCAATAAAAATCTCCATTACTCCTTTTCTCCTGCTTCCCTACTTACAGGTTGAATTTTTTTTCTTTTTTTTAATTGGATGTTTGAAATTTTAATTTTTGTTTTTTTAATTGTAAAGGGGCCAAAGTCATTACATCATATTAACTGGCAGCCCCAAGTGAAGGGGTCATGTAAGTCTCCAAATAAGACATCACGAAGTGAGGGAGGGGGCAGCTGAAAATATAAAGTTGGAGCTTGTTCTAATGGGAGCTTGGCATAGTCATTGGCGACCATGTTCACTCCACGGTGAATTAGTTGAAAGTCAAGCATCTAAGATCTTAAATGCAGCCTTGCTATTGCTCGAACCAACGCAAAAGAACTTGAATGTGCAAAAAGGGATGTAACCAACTTATGATTTTTGATATTGTCGGTCTGGCCCTGAACTATTTTAAAATTATCGGATTAAACAAGTTGGATATCTTCGTAAATGCTCCATAGCTCAGCTTGAAGCATAAAAGAAATCCTGAGATACATGTTAAAACCTACAAGCCATCCTTCCTCTTGATCGTGTATGACACCTCCTGTCTAGCCAAGATTTGAAGGCAGGGCGGAGCTGCATGGTCTATTGGAGGGGCTCTTGCCCTCAGTAAGAGATTTATTTATTTTTATCTTTATCTGTTTTCTTGATCAAATATGATTTTATTGATATCGAAAATTATACAAAAATTAATTTTTTTAAAAAAAATTGGAATCAATCTTTTAATTTCTCTACACTTTTAAAATTTATATTTTGTTCCACTCAACATCAAATCCTGGCTCAGTTCTCACTGGGGTTTATTTGTTATGAGATTATTGATTATGGAAATTAATTGCGTTGACTATACCTAATTGTTTTAAATGAAACTTATGCTTTTTACCTTCTTTGTCTCCGTTGATTGTAAACCAGGGGGACTGGTTTAGTTTAATAAAGAGTTCATTTTTAACTGTTAATTGGTGTACAAGGCTGAATCTTGAATGAGCTTTTGATGAGAACAAATTTTTTATGAGGATTAAATCGATCGTAAAAATGTCCGTTTGGGGGGTGACAATGAGAAATAGAAATCTTTAAATATCTCTTGAAAATAGGAAACATTTGGGGTATGACATAAGATTGCTTATTTATCTTAATTAAATTGTTTTACGATGACGTACAAAATATGATGCTATACTGTTGTCATCGAAAAATTGCTACATCTATTCACTAAATCATAAATTTAGTTGAGGCGACATATAACATGATAGCTGAAACAAATATGAGTGAATAAAAAATAAATAAATTATTTGGATGACCACTTAACTATTAAGTCTGACTTATTTTGACTCCAAGCTTCAAAAATTTAAAATTCGATCACCTAACTATTTAATTGGACCTATTTTGACTATCATCGAACTACAAAAACTTAAAATCCGACCACCTAATTATTTAATTGGACTTATTTTGATCACTAGTCATTAAAATTTAACAGAATGATGATGTGACGGTTAAAGAAAATTTGTATAATTATACATTTGGTCCTTATTAAGTTACATATTATATTAATATGGTCATAATTTTAATTTAATTAAATAAAATTAATCAACCAATTGGGTGATGACACATGTCATGACCTAATAGGAGTTGAACCTAAGATCTCAGGGTAAAAAACCAAGCCATTACCACTACACCAACCTATTTATATTGATAAAAATTATACCTTTTTACATATATGCGTTCTTCTTCCTCGCATCAAATCACCATCTTTGTTATCTACAGGTATTGAGTTATTGTTCAAGTTTCTTGTTTTGATCTCTTAGGCAACACTAAAATTAGCAGCGGATTCAATTTCAAGGGCGGTAAAACAATTTCATATCCCTTGTTAAGATTTTCGTAAAGTTAATAACTAAAGTGTGTGAAAAGCAGTGCATGATCAGTAAAGTTTTTTTTGCAAATGACAACATTTTTGCGCCAATGGCAAAATCTAGAACACCCTTTAAGTTCACTTGACACAAAGAAATTGCCAAAGATTAATTACACTAAAAAGGCGAAAAATTGTGACATTCAATATAACATACTGTATTAGGGCGCATGAAAAGACTATTCCGTGCTCTTGTATCCCCGCTAGCTTCAGATGCCTTCCTTTCTTCCTCCCTCCCTCTTTTGCTTGAAACTTTTTGAACCTTGGTTAGTTAAATCATCAATCCTAAAAGAAAGAAATACAGGATAAATGACCATAATATATGTGAAGCAATGATAAGTTGAAGCCTGGACGACTAGAGATTGATTTTTAATAATACTGCTTATTTGTCTGCTGGCTTTTTTTAGTTTTGCTGGCATCACATGCAATAATCTGCCCTAAAAATTTGATTTTTCCACTTCTTCTAAAGCCCTGCAAAATTACTCAGACAGAAAGATCGCGAAGTTCATCAAAAGAAGAAAATTAAAAGGGTGATTTCTTGTTGCCTGAGAGACCAAAACAAAAAATTTAAACAATAACGCAAAATCTGCGGAGAACAAAGATGGTAATTTGATGTGAGGAAGAGAATATATATATATATATATATATAAAGGTGCAATTTATGTCAATGTGAATAGGTTCGTGCAGCGGTAATAATTTGGGTTTTTTTACCCAGAAGATTCCAGATTTAACCCCCGCCAATCCAGGTAACAACTTAAGTTTTTTTACCTAAGAGATTCCAGGTTTAACCCACGCTAACCCAGGTAACAACTTGAGTTTTTTTACCCAAGAGATTCCATGTTTAACCCATGCCAACCCAGGAGATCCTAGGTTTAACCCACGTCAAATACACTTATCACCTAATTGAAAGAAAGCAAATATATTAAATATTAAGTCAATTAAAAATAAAAATAAATCTAATCAGGTTATAATATGTGTCGTCATTCGATTTGTTAATTAATTTTATTTAATTTAATTAAAATTATAATCAAATTGATATAATATGTAACTAATAGGGATCAAATGTGCAATTATACAAATTTTCTTTAACTGCCACGTCATCACTCTATTAAATTTTAACGTGGTCAAAATAGGTCTAATTAAATAGTTGAGTGGTCAAATTTTAAATTTTTATAGTTCAGTAATCAAAATAGATCAGACCCAATAATTAGATGGTCACTAAAATAGTTTACTCATAAAAATCAAAATATTTTTTAAAAGTTTGACTAGGTAATAGCATTTAATATTTCTTTTGACCGACATTGGATGGTAAATGGAGTTCCCCTTGGATCCCCCGCTTGCTAAGATGCTTCAGATGGGTGAACGGCTAGAATGCTTAGATGAGGTTTTGACCATTGTCTTGATGCTCTCGGTGCCATCTGTGTTTTTTCGACCCAAGGATAGAGCAGAGGAGAGTGATGCTGCCAGGGAAAAGTTTTTGTACCAGAATCCGATCACTTGACATTGCTCAATGTTTACCAGCAATGGAAATCGAATCAGTATCGAGGAGACTGGTGTAATGACCATTTTTTGCATGTGAAAGGGTTGAGGAAAGCCCGAGAGGTGAGATCTCAGCTATTAGATATTCTGAAGGCACTGAAGATCCCACTAACATCCTGTGGTTATGATTGGGACATCGTCCGTAAAGCTATTTGTTCTGCATACTTCCACAATGCTGCAAGATTAAAGGGTGTTGGAGAGTATGTTAATTCAAGGAATGGAATGCCATGCCACTTGCACCCCAGCAGTGCTGTTATTTTCTGTTGAAGAGTCCGATACGACACTTTTAGAGCACAAGAAAAAAACAAAAGGAGAATTATTTATTAAATTTTGATTGTAATTCGAATCGGGTACTACAAAAGTCTATTTTGAGATAATCTTTTTAACTTAATTTTCTTTATTTACGTAGCTAAGACTCGTATTCATGATCTTGCTTAAAGCATCTAGTTGTTGGCAAAATAATCAAAATTTTGATTGTAATTTAGTTTTATAAACCTCTCTCTCTATATATTCTTTATCACTCCATCGAGAATTATTTATTAAATAAAATTTTATAAATATATTTTTTATATAAAACGTTTTCATTTAACAACATTATGAACGTGTCAAAATCTAGTATATATAACTGGAATTTCTCCTGAATATCAAAATTGCAATAGTTGATCGCAGCTAATTATCTTATTTCAGGATATGTTGGTTGCGGGAGTTGAAAGCCCATTTCAACTGTAGAATGGGTCAGAACTGTTAAGAAATCCTAAAGAAATGCAAATCTTTACTGGTAGGAAAAATGTTAATGAATCAGCCATTGCTGAAGTGAAGTAGCTCAATCTAGTTATCAACTTGGGGAAGTCTCAACTGTCGTCATTTCTTCAGCACAAGCTGCTAAACAAGTGATGAAAACCCATGACTCCATTTTTGCTGAGAGGCCTCCTCTCTTTGCTGCGGAGATGGTAACTTACAACTTTCAACAACATAAAGCTGCAAAATTAACGGATGTAATGAAACGGGAAAACCAAGTGGATGCTCTTGTCCAAGTCCTTCTGGATATTCAGGATCGTGGGGACTGGGGATGTTGAAATTCCTTTGTCACCTCCGGTATCAAAGCAATTCTCATGGTTTGTGTTAATTGAATTCTTGGGTAAATTGCGTAAATCATCACTGAATTTTACTATCAAACTTAATTTAGTCACTAAGTTTCAAAACATTCAATTTACTCACTAAGTTTAAATATTGCATGTCTTTTTGTCATTCCACTATTCACCGTCATTAAACGCGCACCGTAGATGGTGGTCATTCGGTACCAAATTTCATCAGTCGTTTCATTTTGTCTCTTGAGTTCGAATCCGACTTCTATTTTGTCGGAAAGTGCCCAAAGTCCACAAATCAGACAAACATCTTTTGTTTTTTTCTCTTGTTGATATTCGTCCTCCACCTTCGGATGGAGCTTGATTCTCAATATATTTTTTCTCTCGTGCCGATGAAACTTTTCATTGTTTGAATTTTGAAAAAGTCCCTTCTTTCGCTGGTAAATAGATGTCAAAAGGTTAATAGACGAAATAACAAAAAAATATTTAATGTTTAAACTTCAATAAATAAATTTAATGTTTTATAAATTTAATAATCAAAATAAGTTTAACAATAAAGTTTAATGACGATGTACGTAAATTTAAGAGTAAGGCTATGGGGTATGTGGTACCAGTCAAATGTAGCATGGGCAATTGGAACTTGGAAGAAATCATAATTACTGGAGTGAAGCTGACAAGTTCGATCCGGAGAGAAATTTGGACTGTTCAATTAGCTACAAAGGAGCGGATTTTGACTATTCTGAGCCAAGATTGGATCCAGTGTATCTGCAACTGGTTGTTTCTTTTGACTATTCTTTAGTCAAGCAACTGCAACCAGTGGCTGTTTTCTTTTTACTATTCTTTTTATAGCAATTGTAGCTTTTAGGCAACCTTTGTGTAATATTGTTGACTATTTCATAACTTTTACTAAAACATAATGTCAGCTTATCAAGCTATCTATTTTCGGTTGTTGAGGGTTGTGGAAGTTTATGTTTGGGATTTTGTTTCAATTGTTTGATTGAGTTAGGGTGATGTTAACTTTTCTTTTGGTATTTTAATTCAATTATAAAATAGTATTTTAGTCTGATTTTAAATTTTAATAAATTTAGGCATTTTACAGATTATATATTAGTAAAAAAATAAAATTTTCTTGATATACAATATTCTCAAACTTCGAATAAAAGAGAAGTTCCTTTCCTATCTTCCATTGCCATCTCTTTTATAAAAAGAAGTAAAAGAACAAAACAAAAACAAAACTTTGGGCTTTCTTTAAACTCTTATCTCGCCTGATATTTGCACCAATCTAATCCGTCCGATCTTCATCCTCATCGCTGTAGAAAGGCAGTGGCACCGATTTAAAAGCACGAAATTTCCCCACATTGTTCAAATGTTCATTCTCCAACCTGCTCACGTCCAACAATGGAGTTTTAAAAATATATATATCAAATTTAAAATCATATCTAGTTTATATAAAAAAAGAATACCTGAAGAAATTCCATATGCCACGGCGAATAATCTCGAGACAGGCAACGATAGCAATCAATGTTTCTCTATGCAATGGCAAATTTAGATTCAACACGGTTTGCAGCCACGCAAATCTCAGCAAGACATTCAAAGCCTGCATTTATTCATACAGCCAGCTTTGTTAGAAACTGGTAGCCATTCCGACATGCTCTGGAACACATAATTTATATGTTTGATTTTTACCATTGCTCCGAAGTATACAGTTTTGTAAGGAATTAGAAGCTTGTCCCTCAACCAACGGTTCTTGGACTGCCTTTGAAGAAGCCCCCAGTCGACAACAAGGTCCCAATATGTACCATAGATAGCTGCCATGGCTGAGAACGTCCAAGCTAATGCTTCCCAACTGGTTCTCCTGTCGAGGCCATACGCAGTCCTCATACAGATAGCAACAATTGTCAGAAAGTACTTCAATCCGTTGAAAGCTTGCATCGAATCTTTATCGTCATGGAACCTTCGTACACACTAACAGTTTGGACAAGGATTTTAAAGCTTAATGTTTGTTTTTTTACCCGGAAAATGAATTGAAACGGAGATGGGAGTGAAAATACCTGAAGGAGACGAGACCAGTAGGGAATTACAGCAACTATGAAATAGAAAGTGTTGAATATGTCATTTGATTTGCATGTGTTTTGTCTGAGCTTGAAATCTCCCCAGCCATAATGACAAATGTAATATTCCAGACTTCTGAATGCTTGTACCTATGGGTGATTAAAATACTGATCATAATGTCGCAGCAACCAAAACCGTGTCCGAAAAACATAATTAACTCCGTGCCTCACCTCACTAGTAAACTGATCTGCCAAGTAAAAATCTTGAAATCTGACCTGCATCAATGTTGCAAGTCACATATAAATCCTAAATATTTTGATTCAGCTTCAACAAAGGTATTGAAATTACTATATATATTTACCATGTATAGAGGAGCACAGATACAACGAAACAGAGTTACGAGCAAGAAGAACCGACTCGAGCGATAAAGGATGTTGAGAGGACATAGTAATACAATTACGACAAGCTGGAAGAGATTAAAAAAATGGTAAAAACAGATCAGGAACTTGTTTTGTTGGATTTGGATTTCTGATATGAATTCAAATAGTTTTTAGCTTTTACCAAAAGCAAGCTTAAAGGAAGTAGTTCGGTCAATGCTTTATAATCTCCGGTTTCAGGGTCCATTTCCATGTCCAAGTTGAAGACCACGCTAATGAGTGCTAGCGTTCCAAGACCAAAACTCAAGAGAAGAACTTCTCGAAATCCGAGTTCTGTTCCTTGCTTGAAGCCAAATATGAAGGAATAATTAACTCTGCATTTCCTCCAAAAGTATATATTCGCGGCATGCATCAGCATATGCAGAACCATGAAACCAAACAAACTGCAAAATCATACTTAAGGTCACTTTCTCAAACAGTTATGGACATATTTTTGGGTTTTTTTTTTATGAAGAAATGAAATAGTATAAGAAAAAAAACCTATATAGTGGGAACATGCTTTCCATGTACTGAGCTCTTCCTTCCTGATTGAGGATATCGCGAGCATGTATAATCAATACCAGTGCCAGTATCAGGGCCGCTGTGCAGCCGGCAAAGAAGCCTACAAGATCATTTTACAATAAGTATCTTCTTTAAGTAGAAAATCGAAACATCTCCGTATGCCATTCCAAGTGAAAAGCTTACCTGTGCCAAATGATATCCTATGCCTTTCTTTCTTTGATTTTGGTCTCAACTTGTTCATGCCTTTACTTCGGTTTGAATTCGAGAAATGTTTGATGAATGTGGCTTCAACTCTCTCCATTAGCTTTGTTACCTCGTCAGAGCTGCCTAGATAAGAATCATCCACTGTCCTCATGTAATACTTTGATGCTCTTCTCGATGTCATCTGAGAGCCATGAAAGGAGAACAATCAGTATCGAGACTACCGACGGCCTGGTTGAGTTAAGAAGGCTTACAAGTCATACCTTATCGTATTTCTTCAAGATTTTAGAGAATGCTAGCACATTCAAGAAGCTGTTTTTAGACACAAGCATCATAGATTAATCAATATACAATGTAAGCAAATTAGAAAGAAAAGGTAACCAAATATATATAATTGGTTTTTAGCCATTGGTTTACCTGTAGTTCTTGAGAAACCGAAGCTTGTAATAAAATTCAATAAAGGCACGTTTCAATTGGTTTTCGATTTTCTTTAGATTGTCCCTGCTGAAATCCATTTGTGTCTGCTTAGGATTGCTAACACAATTCACTTTAGCAGCTGTGAAGGTAGCTTGGTTCAACTTCACATGATTCAACACCTCTTGCGGAGCAAATCTAATACCGGGAACTTTCTCGGGGTCATCTTCTTGAATCTGTTGGCTGCCATTATCGGATTGTTTAACATCGGTTGTGCCCTGTAACTCGTTCACCGGAATCACGATCCCTGCAAATTAAGCCATGGATATAAATTCTAACATCTCTCGACTTCGAAATACAAAACAATTTCTGCAGGGAAAAAAAGTGCTTACTGCCTCTAGAACCACAAACATCAAATTCCTCCTCTAATTTATCAGCTTTAATCCGAAAAGCAATTAAAGCATGCATTTGATCGGTAAGTGCTTCAGCTTCAACCATTACTTCCTTCACTTTAGACCTATAAAACTTGTCAACTTTATTCAACTCCTTATCAAGCTGTTTAAAGAACTCCTGCTCGTATTCAGCTCCTTCTTCTGCAACCATAAGAAAAGTGGTCTCATACTTCCTCGATCCATTTCCTCGCACCGAATTCACAAGAATCGCTTGATTTTCGACATCGGGATCGTCGAAAGAACTCGCACGTATGTTTTGTGTTCGATTAAAACCGCTGAAGCTTCTGTAAAGCGTTAAGGCTCGTTGAAGCCGAGTCGGGGTATCCAGTTGCCGGTTCTTTTGTTTCCGACGATGGATTTCTTTCAAATGTGCCTTCAACGAACTGTAATCCACGTAAGCTTCCTTCCATTCAGGCACCATTTGAGCAGCAAATTCCTTCCCGAACTTCATCTTATAGCAATACGATAGTGCACTTAATTTGCTCCACAAGTTTGCAGGAAAATATCAGCAAATTAGTACAAAAGGAACTTAGATCAATCAAAGGTGCTGGAGGTAATAATAATGTTTTATAGCTTAAGAACAAGGCATGTTTCCAGGATATTTCGATCTGAACTAATCTTTGCTTTTGTCCGAATCGTAGCTTATAAAATATGCCAGTGGTAAAGTACTCACGCGTACTGTGTGGCTGTTGTTGATTAGCTTAACGTTAAATCAAATGCATATTTCTATTACTATCATAATATATAATTTAATATGTATTTTGATTATTTAATGGGTTGACCCTATACCTTTAATAAAAGGTTGGACCGAATCCATTTGTTTAATCTTTGAATATAAGGTATTTGAAAAAGAAAAAAAAAAAGAGTTGTTATAAATATCTTTATATATGGTGGATATCTATATATTAAATGATATTTTAATGTACTTTATTATTATGGCTTAATATCCATTGAAATTATGGTTTTCATTTTATGCCTATAAATATAGAGTTTGGAGAAAGCATTGTACATAACCCTACTTTGAGAATATAATACAAGTCTTTCTCTTTGTCTCTCATTTTGTTCTTGTTCATCTATTTTGTTCTTGCTCTTTACTTTATTCACAACACGTTATCAGCACGATCTCGCTCAATAACCGTGATTTTTGTCGGCAATTTCCGAAAAAGATTTCAACAAGATATTGGTGATTACATCTACTATATATTCAACTTAGCTTGGAAATTCTGGCATGTTTTGTTTATTTGTATATCGATATAAAGATTGATTAACCACTCTTATATTGAGGTTAGTGTATTTTGATATATTGTCCGATTATTATTTCGTTCTAATATTTTGAATATTTGACCAATCACCTTTAATTATCTGCCACTTTCTCTAGAATTTATTTTTCTCTCAGATTGATTTTTCCCTCGTAGCAGCAATGTCTATAAATAATATAGACTTCGTCATATTCGGGTTCACAATAGTAATGCAAAGGAAACAAGAATTTTTTGAGTATTTTAGTAGAAGAAGAAAAAAATTGGTTCTTACATTGCAAAGGGTTGTGCGACATTATGAGGATAAGGCTTCTCTTGCTCTCAACTATGGACCAATACTTCTCGAAGTAGAAGGCTTTAATTATGGGGTAAGAAAATTATATCGTATACTTATTAATATATCTTCATAATTAAATATCAATATTTATTTATGTTATTTTATTGATTAAAATTGGTATTTTTAACCATATTTTGAGTTTTACATGATATCTTTGAATGACTTGGAAAGAGATATGACATAAAGAGATTATGAGTAGATGTCTTGGTAATTTATATCTCTATTGTCCTCGAGAGGAAAATCAATATCGGTAAACTCTATTTTTATTTTTATTTTTATTCTTTAAATTACGATTTTAAAGTGCAATAAATTATGGTGATTTATGATCTACAAGAAGACTGTTATAAATTATGATGATTTATATTCTCTGTTATGTTGGTTTAATCCAAGTATATTGGCTGGACATCCCGTTCTACGAGGCTATTAGTCTCAAAGAAGGTTTTTAAAGGACCTTGTGACAATGCCGCGTACGAGGATTAAATCTTTAGAATAATATGCTCAAAATAAGGTCAGAGATGTGATACTTCTTCGTTGTCACCTCAATGAGGGATTTAAATCTGAATATTTAACGGTGAAAGATCATCTTATTCTTTGGAATAATCTAAATGAACGATATGACCATCAGAAAACTGTTATTCTACCTAAAGCTCAATATGGTTGGTTGCATCTGAGATTGCAAGATTTTAAATCAGTAAGCGAGTATAACTCTCCTATGTTTCGAATTACTTCACAATTGAAGTCACGTGGTCAAAATATTATTAATGAGGATATGTTAGAAAAAAAAATACTCCACTTTTCACGCAAATAATGTTGTTCTCAGACAATATCGTGAAAAATGTTTTAAAGGCCCACTGGCTCTACTCCATTCCCTGATGGGAATGTAAGATTTTATAATAAATGCCACATTAGTAGTTGTGGTCATGGTGAAGACTATGGACATAGACATTATGGTCATTTTAAGAATACTTATACCCACCAGAAGTGGGATTATAAGGATGACAAGAATGATAGAGACCATATTAAATTTTTTATGTTATCAATGCGATGGTACAAACCATTGATCTCGTACTTGTCAAACGTCGAAGCATTATGGACCTTTATCCACAATCATGAATGATAAAGGAAAGAAAATATAAACAAATTTTATTTACGAAAATGACGAAAATAATTATGGCATTGTTGGTCCAACTCAATTGGTTATTACTGATTTCCTCATAACCCTTGAAGGGAATAATTCGAGACTTATCTTATTTCCTTATAATCTCTAAAGGAAATTATTGGCATTTTAATTTATTTTGCTTTATGTTAATTTATTTTACATATTATTTATTTATGTTTTTATACTATATATTAAAACATTTATTTATTTTGCTTTATGTTAATTTGTTTTACATATTATCCTCTGAAGAATATGATTACTTTCGGAATAAAATATGCAATGAATTGTGGCGATTTATGCTTAGCAGACAGTGCAAGTATTCATACTGTACTTAAGCATAAGAACTGTTTCCTATTTAAATGCAAGGGGAAAATGTGAGTACTATATCTCAAAGTACTAAAATATCAATGCTCCAGAAGGTTAATAAGTTCTTGTGACATTATCTTTGATAGATAATTGATTTGATATGTGTTATATTTAATATTTTTCATTCCTTGAAGTGAATGGTACAAAGCACATATTTTTCATTCCTCGAAGTGAATGGAAAAAAACACATATTGAAAGGTGCATAATTATACATATTTTCTCATTTAAAATGTAAGGGAATAATGAGAGTACTATATTCAGAAGTACTAATATCATAGAAGGCTCTTGAAGAACAAATATGTTATTGCCAAATGGAACTCTATTCCATATTCACAATGTGTTATACTCCAAAATCGCAAAGAAACTTATTAAATTTTAAAGATATTCATAGAAATGTGTTGGGGCTCGATATCTTCAACCGAATTGCTTGCCAAGTGTGGAGAAGATTGATTTTTGGGTGATTTTGGTGGAAGAAAAAGATAGACAAAATTGACAAAGGATTTGGAGTGGTTCGGCTTTCTAAACAAAGCTTACATCCACTACCTTAGCTTCCTACTAAGGATTTCAACCAATTCACTCAGAATTCTTCCCATTTTCTAGGCTAAGGAGGCAACTATTTACAACCTAGACCCACTCACCAAGTCTAGCATCCAAAGCTCACAAACTGAACTTTGAGAACACTTTTGTACAAAGAGAAAACTTAGAAAAACGAAATCCCTCTCTAAAGGTTGATGTTTGCACACTAAAGCCCTCACTCAAAACCTATAACACTTGAGCAAACATTGACAATTTGGGATTACGAAGTGTTTGTCTATACAAAGAATGAGAATTAAGCACTAAGACACATTTGACATCATAATGTTGTTGACAATTGAAGCATTAGTCTTTCGTAGATGCTTGGAGGTTCCTTTTATACTCCCAAATGAACTTATAGCCGTTGAAGATCGTTGGGATTGAATTGGAGCCGTTGTGACCTTTATTTACCGCAATAATTGCAGTTCTGAAGCTGTCCGTATCAGTACGCGGGTAGTCGTATCGGTACGTGTTCTTCATAAACTAGTCGTTGAGCTCTTTCCAGCTGATGTGTATCGATACATTTAGAAGTGTATCGGTACGACCTACATTTTAAAAGACCGTTAGGAAAATAGTCGTTGGGGGGGTTTGGTCGTTGAGATTTTTGCCACGTAGGTGTATCAAAACGCTAAGAGGCGTATCAAAACAACCCCACACCTTATCGATACGGGCAAGCCCTGTATCAGTACGGGTTTTGACAATTTCAAAAAGACTGTAGCTGAAACCCTAAGGCGTATCGATACGGAGAATACCGTATCGGTACGGTTACTTGAAAAACTCAGGTTTGGCTACTTTAAAGACATTTAAATCATTCAATCCATCAAACATATTTTCAAGTTGTTTGGACTTAAAAAATCATTTTTAAAATCTTTTCAATTTAGCCCAAAACTATTTTTCAATTTTTATATCAAAACAAATATCCTAACAAAATGAATATCATATTGTGAATATTCGTCAAAGGGATGCTGACTATCTCCATATTACGAGTATAAATCAAGGAAATAAGAAAATCTTGACAAAATTACATGCATTGTCATCCGGATTGTACTACACAAGAATTAGTACAAATTGAAGCTCATGCTATTGTAAACCAAAAGTTTACTGATAACTTTATTATTTGGCATGACCGGTTAGGCCATCCCGGTTCAATTATGATGCGAAAAGCTATTGATACTTTATGTGGTTATTCATTGAATAACTGATAAATTCTTCAAAGTAATATTTTCATGTGATGCTTGCTCTCAAGGCAAATTGATTATTCAACTATCACCAGCTAAGATAGATTATGAATCTATTAATTTTCTAGAATGGATACAGGGTGATATATGTGAGTCCATACACCCTTCTTATAGATCATCTAGTTATTTTACGGTTTTAATCAATGCATCGACTAGATAGTCATATGTATCATTGTTATCAACCCGCAACTTGGCATTTGTGAGGTTACTTGCTCAGTTGATAAAATTATGAGCACATTTTCTAGATTACCCTATAAAGACAATCCGTCCTGATGATGCTGGTGACATGCCATTTTATATGTAGCATCACTAATTTGCATCAAGCTAACAAACTATCATAAGTTCTCCCAATTACATATGGTTTTTGGTCAGGAACTAAATAGTTCTCATCTTAGAATTTTTGGGTGTGCGGTATATGTTCTAATTGCTCCACCACAACGCACAAAGATGAGTCCTCAAAGAAGGGTGGGAATATATTTTGAATTTGAATCCTCTTCTATAATTAAATATCTTGAGCTTCATATGGAAAATTTATTTACAACTCGATTTACTGACTGTCATTTTAATGAGTCAGTTTTCCCAACATTATGTGAACTGGAAGTTCAAAGGATAATTCATGTACAAAACTTAGCAAATCAATTGCCAGATGGTTTTGCTGACCCTAAAAGAGTGACTAAGTCACATATACCAGCTATGAATGCTTCTATTAAATTTGATGTCCCAGAAGGACAAACTCTAGTTGCTAATGAGTCTAACTTACGCCTGTAGCATGGTAGACAAGTAGGTTCCAAAGATAAAAGTCTTCGAAAAATAAAAGGAGCTATATTTTATGATGGTCTGATCGAGGAATCAACATATTATGAAAATCTCTAGAAGAGATTAAAAGGTCTCCAACAGAGACATTGACATGACTCAGGTACTTGATAATAAAGAAATCTCAATAGATTATGTCATGTCTGGTAATAAGTGGAACCGAAATCAACTCGACATCGATAATACATTTGCATGCAATATAGCACTAGAGAGTTTGATGTAGATCATGAAATATTGTCAATTGGGCAATGTAAACAAAGAAATGATTGACCAAAATAGAGAAAGGCAATTGAGGCAAAACTAAAATCTCTTTCGAAAGGAGAAGTATTCGGGCCTATAGTTCATACATCGGAAGGTGTAAAGCTCGTAGATATAAAGGAGTCTTTATGAGAAAGAGAAATGAAAAAGGGGAAATTGTGAGATATAAAACTCGTTTGATTGCACAAAGATTCTCACAAAGACCTAGAATCGATTAGAGGAAACATACTCCTAGGTAGTTTGGCAATAAAAGACTTAGTTTCCGCCTAATGAATGTAGTTACATCCTATTTATATGAGCCTCTTGATAATAATATTTACATGAAACTTCTGAAAGGATTAAGACTTTAGAAGCAGTTAATTCAAGTTCTCGAGAATACTATTCAATTAAATTGAACTTATCTATTTATGGATTAAACAAATTGGGCGCATATTGTATAATCACCTCAATGAATACTTATTAGCGGAAGGCTATAAGAATATTCAATTTCCCCGAGCATTTTTGTTAAGAGGTTTAGCTTTGGATTTGTCATTGTTGTTGTTGTTGTGTATGTTGATGATTTGAATATCGTTGACACTCATGAAGAGATCTTCTTAACAATATAATCATTGTGCATCAATCGACATACACAGAAACATGTTTAAAGAGACTTTACATGCATAACACATATTCGTCGACCACCCTTATGGTTGTTAGATCTCTTAATGTAAACAAAGATCCATTCTGCCCTCGAGAAAAAGGGTGATGATATTCTTGGTCCAAAAGCACCATATATATATTAATTGATCTGGAAGTATCATATCTTAGTTGGTCCAAAAATACTATCTAAGTGCTACGAGACCATTACTTTTAGATCTTTCAAAACTCGATGTCTCTCCAGATTATGTAAATAATTGTTATGCACGAGGCAAT
The DNA here is from genome assembly GCA_019671005.1 of Hibiscus mutabilis. Classification (NCBI taxonomy): domain Eukaryota; kingdom Viridiplantae; phylum Streptophyta; class Magnoliopsida; order Malvales; family Malvaceae; genus Hibiscus; species Hibiscus mutabilis. The sequence goes on along the minus strand of JAGYYJ010001025.1, from coordinate 30,310 downwards.
GCCAAAATATGTGTTTGGCTAAACATATCCAGAAGATATGTGAATTGCTTTCACAAGATAAGATGCAAGCTATCTTGTATAGAGATAATGCAAAATTTATATCTCAAGGTGGATACATCAAATGTGACAAAACGAAACATATTTCTTCAAAGTTTCGTCCCTCATGATCTTCAGAAAAATATTATTCGATGAATCCTTTCAAGCAGTAATTTGAAAGATCTATTCACTAGTGCATAGTCTACTTCAACATTTGAAGATTATATTCAAGAATGAATTATGAAGATTCAAAAATCCTATGTGATATTTTCATGAGGGGAAGTAAATACGCGTTGCACTCTTTTTCCCTTAGCCGAGGTTTTGTCCCAATCTGTCTTCCTGTTAAGGTTTTTAATGAGGCAACATGTTATGCGTATAAAAAATGTGTTTACTCTTTTTCCTTCACTAAGAACTTTTTTTCTCACAGAGTTTTTATCTTAGTAAGGTTTTAATGAGACACTTTATCTTCATAGATATCCAAGGGGGAGTGTTATGAATATCTTTATTTATGGTGGATATCCATATATTAAATGAGACTTTAATGTACTTTATTATTATGGCTTAATACCTATTGAAATTAGGGTTTCTATTTTATGCCTATAAATATAGAGTTTGGAGAAAGCATTGTACATAACCCTACTTTGAGAATATAATACAAGTCTTTCTCTTTGTCTCTCATCTTGTTCTTGTTCATCTATTTTGTTCTTACTCTTTACTTTATTCGCAATAAAATAAAATTATTAATATTAAATTTATTAATTAATTTATATCATTAGATAACTAACTATAGAAAAAAATCCTTTAATATAGTGCTACTTTTTTCCGGCTCACTCCCACCACTTACTCGCTGTCTCATTGTTTCAGTGGATTTGTTAATATTCATCTTTCTTTTTTTGAAAAATAATTGTTTTTATCTGACTTTTTTCTTGGAATTTTCAGAAAGCTAAAACGGATGTAAAGTAAACCCACGATGATTTCATGGCGGTGTACTAGAATTTTATATTTCAATTTTTTAAAAAATTGACCTACACTTGGTATTTTCCTTTAATTGAAATCTACTTAACTAACCCAATCAAATTTCAATTGGGCAAATTTTGAACTTCTAAAAACCAACCAATTTTAATTTTAAATAAAAACGAACCTTATTCTCAATAATCAAACAAACTTTATTCTACTAAAAACTCTTTCCTAAATTCCTTCAAACTCATCTAACAAAAATAGATTTCAAGAGAATTATCTTTCTATCAATAATTATCTCTTCTATAGTTTTAAAAATTAAGCCTTATTTTATATTTATAAAGTTAAGTAATCGGTTCGAATACCTTCGCATGCACTACATACTCTCATTTTCCTTTCAATTTTATTTATTTACTAAGTGGGTTACACCATAATTTTTTTTTAAAATCGGATTTAAGCGAAATTTAAATAACAAATTCTAACATTGAAATTATATAAAATAATCAAACCGCGTAGATTAGGAGCTGCCCAACCGATTCCTTCCTTCCTTCTGTCTTTCTTTTTCCCTCCACATTTTCTATTTTCTTTTTTGTTATTACTGTTTTGTCTTTAAATAACACCTCAAAGAAAAACGTTGGTACTTTGTTACGTTTTTCCTTTTAATAATGGCCACGAAATGGGGCAATTCATTTTATTTAAATTTTTTTACTGTTTCTTTTTAAACCACGTGTATTTTTTGTATTTATTAAAAATAAAAAAGTTTATATAGCTTTATAAATAATATTTTTATTTGATACATCTTTATGAAAGAAAAAAAACAAGAAAGCAAAACAATTAAACAAAGAAGATTATGATCCTCCTACCTTTTTTGACCCATCCTGATGTGTTGGGATCCGGCTTGAATCAGAATGCAATGAAAATGACAATTTTTTTTAACTCAACGAATCCATTTTATTATTAATAAAAGATTACTTACAAAAGTAGTAATACAAAGAAATTTAGAGGAAATAAAATAATAATAATAATAATAATACTTTACGACCTTATTATAATAAAGAAAATTAATAAAATTGTTTATTGAAAATTTTCTCAGTTGATATAATTATTGTTATAATATTTAGAAAAATATGAGTTCAAGTATGTTAAGTATATAATATCTTTTGATTTAAGATAACAAATATCATATTCATATATGAATTTTAATTTAGTATAACTATATATATATATTAATTTTTTTTCTCGACAAAAGGCATGTTTCTATTAGATGTAACCATACTAAGCCAACACTAATATGTGCCTCATTAAAAGCCTCTCTAAACTTAAGACGGAGGAAAATAGTACCCATGAAAGTAAAAACATAACACACGGACAAACACCATAGCTCAATCGGCATAAAGAACAAGAGGACACCAAACACTAAGAAACTCGTAAAGAACCCAACCACACAACACAACAACACCCTTTACTCTACCAATTGAAACTAAGAATGTCTATCAACACCACCCTTAGCGAGCGTATCAGCCAAACTATTTGCCTCGCGATAAATTTGGTGGAAGCACACACAACTTATTACCTCACAAGCAAAATCAATCTGACGAAACTAATTCCACAAAGCCCATGGCCTCTTCTCATGATGTAACACCCAAGATACTGCCACCAAGGAATCAGACTCAATCACTACCGAAACTACATTCAACCATTTAGGAGCACGAAAAAAGTCAAGGGCATGACAAATAGCGCATAGCTCGCTACGTTGGAGTCCATCACTCCCAAAGGACCGGAAAACAGAGCAAGTATACGCCCCTTCGAATCACGCAAAACCCCACCACAACCAGCCATCCTCGGCTTACCCCTCGCATAACCATCAACGTTAAATTTTAAAACACCATCCAGGGGAGGTTCCCAAACTGTACCCACACGTCTCAATGCAGACGAAACATGAGGAACACAAAAACGTGGACAGTCCCACCAAGTTGCCTCACTGACCTCACCTGGTGTAGACAATGCACGAACCCAAAACATGGAACGCAATTTAATTAAAAATAATAATTCCGCACATGACACTCTTTTCTCCTTAAATATAATAGCATTCCGTGCTAACCACATAGACCAGACCACCGCAGCACAGCTCACCAACCACCAGTCATGTTTCACTCCCTTAAAAAAACTATAAAAGCACTGAATTAAAAACTCACGTATCGAACACGGGCTCACCACTTCCACTTGCCACCATTGAAAAAACATCACCCATACATTCCACATTTCAGCGCAATGGTAAAGAATATGATCTACCGAGTCCGTGCCAGCCTCACACCATCTACATCGAATCATGGAGTCATCTAACAGGACACCTCCCGAATGCAACATAACCAAAGTAGGTAACCGATCAAGCATAACAAACCATAAGAAGCATTGAATTTTTGGAGGAATACGCAACTTCCATATCGAATCCAAATCTGCATCACCTTCCAAACCAAATGAAACCATCAAATTATAGAAGGAGCTAACCATAAAAAAACCCGAAGGTGCTGGTTTCCAAAACAACCGATCCTCCACTGTCACACACAAGAGAAAACGCATCACACAAGCCTTCAATTCCGCTAGTTGCTGCTCCTCAAACGACATTAAAGAACGAGAGAAAAAGCCCTCCCAATTATCATGATCAAAACAGCCATCACAAGAGTAGTCAATAACCAAAGACAATTTGTCCACTGCCACCCTAAATAATCTCGGAAACGCATGGAATAGAGGCACATCCAAGCACCAACAGTTTCGCCAAAAAAGAATTTTCTCGCCATTTCCGAGGAGCCAAGCAAATTGAGAAAAATTTCATAAAACGATGTACACCATCATCTTGATGTATCTCGACAATTTGACGCCATATAACCGACATGTTCCTTCTCCCAACATCATTAAAACGCCAACTCAAGACATCCCTTCCATATTTTGCCTCGATCAACGATCTCCATAATGAATTTTCATTCATGGCATAACACCAACTCTATTTTGCAAGCAAAGATAAGTTAAGAGCTCGAAGATCAACCACACCCAAACCACCTAACGCCTTCGAACGACAAGCAATCTTCCAATTTACCCGGCTTAGTTTACGTTGCTCCGCTGAACCTCCTTAAAGAAAATTCCTCCTAATCCGATCAATTTTGTCAATGATGCTCTTCGGAATCAAAAAGATACCCATATAGTACAACGGCAAAGCCGATAAAACAGAATTTACCAACAGCAACCGGCCAGCAAAAGACAAGGACCCACGCTTCCAACCTACTAGAGTCTGTCGAAAACGAGCAATAAGTGGCTCCCACATAGCCAAACTCCTTGGGTTGATGCCGAGTGGTAGCCCCAAATAATTGATAGGTAACACTCCACTAGTACAACCAAGAACTTCCGCAATATCACCCAAAACAACCTCATCAATCCCAACACCATAGACACACGATTTGTCATAATTAATTTGCAATCCGGATGCATACTCGAAACATGTTAACACATTCCTCAAGTTTTGTGCATAATGAACCGTACCTTGAAAGAAAAAGATGGTGTCATCCGTGAACTAAAGGTGTGATATAAAGAAATCCGACGCCACATGAACACCCTTTATAACCCCCAAAGACTCCGCGTTCACCAAAAGTTGATGAAGCATTTCTGCAACAATAACAAATAGCAATGGAGAGAGCAGATCACTTTGTCTTAACCCCCGTTGCATAGCAAAATCACGAGTCGAGCTCCCATTTACCAGAATCGAAAGTCGTTCCGTACTAACACATTCATACATCCACAACCGCCTGAAGAACCAAAACCCATACAACACATGATTAGATCAAGACAATCCCATTTGATGCAGTCATATGCTTTTGCAAAATCCAATTTCATAATGACCCCCTGTCGCTAAATTGCAATTTCTGCATCGAATGTATGGTTTCATTTGCTAGCATAATGCCGTCTAATATTTTTTGGCCTTTAACAAACCCCGATTGTGCATCACTAATAAGAGAAGGCAAAACTTTTTGACGGCGTCTCGCTAAACACTTAGCCAATATTTTATACAAAGAATTTAACAGGCAAATTGGCCGGTAATCACTAATAACACGTGGATTGTCTTTCTTCGGGATTAAAGTCACAAAAGTAGCATTCACTCCTTTCGACAACCACCCTGAACTAAAAAAATCCATCAAAAAATTTATCACATCATTTTTAAGAAATTTCCAACCCTTCTTATAAAACGCAAAAGTATAACCATCCGGTCCTAGAGCTTTCGACCCATCACAACTCACTAAGGCCTCCCATACCTCCTCCTCCAAAAAAGCTACTTCCAAACTAGATACGTCACTATCACACAATCTACCAAATTGAACCGCAGCATCTAAAGATCCGGCAACCTTTCTCATTGCGAAATGTTTCTTAAATTCTCGATGAAACACAAACTTCAATCTTCCCTGATTCGATTCCCATCTACCATTAATCATCAAACCAGCAACTTTATTACGAGTGGCTCGTAGTTTCGCTGTTCTATGGAAAAACGTGTGTTGCGATCCCCTTCTTTGAGCCATGTAATTCGTGACTTTTGCCTCCATAACGATTCCTGGAATCGCGACAACTTCCACAATTCAGATTGCAGCAAACGACGTTCCTCAATACCAGCATCCTCCAGCACACCATTCAATCGAGCACTATCCACATCATCCATTCGTTTGATCACAGTCGTTATTCTCCCTTCAATATTTCCAAAAATTGTATTGTTCCAGTTCTTCAAATAGACCTTCAAACCACGTAATTTATCAACTAAATTCAAAGACCCTCACTCACTTAAACGGCCCCATTCTTTCAAAACAGCAGACATATAATCATGGCGATCCATCCAAACATTCAAAAATCGGAACGGCTTTGATCCTGTATCACTATCAAAAATTTTCAATAACAACGGTGTATGATCGGACAAACCACGCTGTAGAGAGAAAGCAATTTGATTTGGAAATTGATCAAACCACGCAGCCGAGATTAGAAATCTATCTAGTCGACTGCAACTATTTCCAGGACCAAACCAAGTAAAATCCTTTCCCTGTAAAGGGACATCAAACAAAGCATTCGACGAAACAAAATCAGCAAACTCACACATACCTCTAGATGTAGAAGAGACCCCGCTCTGATAAATGAAGCACCATATTAAAATCGCCGCCAATACACCACGGGATTTGCCGAGATCGAATCACTGCACTCAGTGCTTCCCATAAAACACACTGCTCGGTCACAGTACATGGACCATAAACACCAATAATCCCACACCTCCAATTAGTAAGTAACCAGTACCCTTCAACTATAACAAATCGTGCTTCAACCCTCACAACCTCCACACGATACCTCGCCTTGTCACACACTATGAGTACCCCTCCTGATCATCCAATTGAAGGCACAAAAGAAAACCCGAAATTATCATCAAACCACATTCGACTCACCAAAGAATCCGAAATATCTTCTAGCTTTGTTTCTTGAAGCAAAATCATCACGCAATTATGTTGTCGCACCAAAGATCACACCGCACGCTGTTTCGATGCCGTTCCAAGCCCTCGTACATTCCACGACAACAGACGCATCTTTCGATGCTATTGCACACGGCTGCGTGTCTATAACAAGTTCGCGATATCTTTCACGATATCCTCCTCTCATTGCCCTCTGTTACTGCTCCGATGTACTTCCCCAATTCTAATGTGTCTCGTGCTTCCTTTAACAAAGCGCGCTTTCTACTCAAGAAATCTGAATCCGAAAGAGATCCATTCGCCAATGCCAAGTATTCACTTTCTTTGGCCTACCTCTCTCGCGCTTCTTCAATTTTCTGTTATGCTTCTAATCGTTTTTTAGGCGAAAGTGAACTGTAAATTACCGAGACCCAACCATTGCTCGTGTATGTGTCACGGGGCCATTACCCTCTTCCCAAAAGACATGTCTGATAGGATGTGCAGCGCCACCGTATTTATATATCCCTTTTCCTTTCCGATGTGGGATTAATGACCCCGCTCTCGTAATGGGGGTCACCCTGCCTACCCCACTCATGGGCGCTCGGCGTGAAATCGGGCAGTCAAATGGTCACTCTGATACCACTTGTCACGGGACTATTACCATCTTCCCAAAATACATGTCTTGTCCCCACCGTATTTATATATCCCTTTTCCTTTCCGATGGGGATTAATGTCCATCACCCTACCCCACTCATGGGCGCTCGGCGTGAAATCGGGCAGTCAAATGGTCACTCTGATACCACTTGTCACGGGACTATTACCATCTTCCCAAAATACATGTCTGATAGGATGTGCAGCGCCACCGTATTTATATCCTAAGACCTCCATTTTCCTTTCCGATCTGGGATTAATGACCCCGCCTCTTTTTAGGCCTTATCACAGGCCATTACCCTCTTCCCAACAAACATATCTAATAGGATGTGCAGTGTCACCGTATTTATATTCCAAGACCTCCTTTTTTTTTTTCAATATGGGATTAATGAACTTGTTTCTTCTCAGACGTGACATGTATCAGTATCCAACAAAGGATGTTCAACACGCTCCAAATTTTGGTCATCCTGCTCAGCTCTATTAAGGATTCCTTGACTCTCCGAAATCATCACATCAAAAAAGTCGTTATTATCATTAATTCGAGGTACATGGCCGATCTCCTCATCCGCCAACCAACTTGGTGTGGTATGTGAGTCGAGAACTCTCTGATCCTCTATTTTATTCCCCTCCCACAGCCTCTCCAATTTTTCATGATCAGGTGTCACAAATTCTGTCGAATTACAGACTATCGTGGTAGCCAAAGAAGGTCCATTAGGCGTAGTATCAGCCACCGTATCCGTGACTACCGTATCATTTATCGAATCTGCCACAACCTTTGCTTGAGACAAACTATTCAATTCATCATCGACCTGAAAAGATGAACTGCGCATTCCATCCGTATCAACACTACTGGATTCGACTTCTATACAACAGCAGTACTCACACTTCGGACCTATCGCCTCTTCCATCTCTGAAGCCTTCTTATTTTGCATCCTGAAAATTCTTCGCAAGATCTCGTATACTACAAGACTGTTTGCAAAAACCCACTGTACAATTATTAAGGATTTCCAGTTTCTCCCCGTCAATCACACCTTCAATCAATTTTTTCTCTTTGTTCCTGTCCGACTGTGGAATCAAATGCTCTTTTATTGGCGAAATTCCCCTATATTGAATACCCACATGATCCGATTTGGATTGTGACGCACCACTTTTCGTAGATTGTTTTTTCCTCCAAAAAGTATCACGCGCAACTCTCTTCGCCATCGCCACTCTCACTTTAGATCCATATAACCAGAACCCATCAAATCTTTCAATCACTCTTTCCGCATCTTCTTTTGATTTCATCCGAACAAATCCAAACCGAGCCCATTTACGCGGAACAAAGACATCGACAACTACCCCATGTCTATCAAACACTTGTCAAACCCCTTTCCAGTGCAATTGCAAAGGTAGATTGGCCACAAAAAGAGTCCAACACAATTGCCGAGTGGATCTTCCTTGCCCCCATTGTGATTTATTTCTTGTAGATTTTCATGAACTATTAAAATCATTCTTGACACTACACAATTCCACGTTTACTTATATTGATTCCATCGAATTTATTATTTATTGTATAAAATTAGTTCAAAAAAAAATCTACAAAGATGATCCTATAACATTAAAATTCACATATCACATCAAATATAAATTAAATTTTATATGTAATTTTAAGATTTAATAATTCTTAAATTAAATTAAATTAAATAGAATGAAGTTGGTAAATCTTTTATAGGTCCTGTCATTCTCTCCGCGTGTTTTCTTTGGATGCCACTTTTTTTTTGTCATTTTGGATTATACAAAACCAAAAAAATTAGGTAAAGCATGCGAGGGGATTACCCGTTTGATTTGGGAATTAATTATATATTATAAAAATCAGACATTGATGTGCGATGTTTGGGACTCGTTTTGACAAAGACAATTGCAACATTTTTGTCCACCACAACACGTGGATTTGATTATTACTTTTGTCCCCTTGTACTTTTCAATTGATGGTATAAAATCAAACTTATTCATGTTTGAATTCCTTTTTGCATATTCTGCCATTTCAATGATCCACAGATAGCTGGTTTAGTTAATCCCCATAATTATTTTGCCTCCTAATATAAGTATTACAATCAATTGGTTAGATTTGAACGGTTTTTAAAAAAAACAACAACTGGATTATATTAATAAAAAATGACAAAAGAAATTAAAATTACAACACACCTAAATATAGAAAAAAAATTGAGATAATAGTCACAAAAAACTCATACATAAAGTAATAATATTAAATTTAAAGATACAAAGAAAAAATGAAATCTTCTTTTAAGAGTGACGTCCAACATCAAAAGAACCTATTAACCTTCATAAAAAGATCACAGTCTCTATCGAACGAAATGCTTTACGAAGTGATAAATGAGTGGTAAGTGAACTAAACTATTTAACAAGCTACTTCGCTATACAATTCTTATTATATCAGCAAACAACATTTTACCAAAGAGGGGATCAGACTATACATGACCACCAACAAACCAATCAAAAAACAAATGTCGTGAGAGCCTTTGTGCGAGCACCAAAACAACTGCAAAGGTGTGCGAAAACGTAACAAAAACAACAAGAATCGTGTCACAAGAGCAGAGAAAAGTGTGTTACAAGGACATAAATTCTTATTCAAAGTTGGAAGAAAAAACTCTAAAAAAAAGAAAACAAAGGACATAGTATGAAAAATAAGAGAAATAATGAACACCGGCGTCGATAACCAACATTAAAATTAATGCCGCGGCCGTCTAAATAAAAATCAACGAGAAAGAGAAAAGAGACACAACAATATTAAGAGAAAATTTAGACACGGAAAAGAGGAAGGCTGCTAGGTTAGAATATTTGATACTCACTAGACAATATTAATTATATTAATAAGTTAGGTGAACTAAACAACTTTTTTTAATAATTTCTACGTAAGAGATGGGAAGGGAAATTTGCTCCTAATGAATTTTGAACCCACAATCTAAAGGAGAGTGTCAGTGTCAATTGAGAACTTTAATCACTTGCTTTAGAGATTGTTTATACTATAACACTATTTTTAGATGCTTATTAATTAATTTTGAATTATTTATATGTTAAGCTTTTGAGCGTAAATTCCAACTTTAGAAATCTAAATTTGAGTTCAAATGATTAAGTTCTAAAGTGAGATTAGTTTATTTCAAGATTAAGTTAGTTTAATGGTTTGTTTGGTTATAGATCATTTGAATATGATACATTTAGATTAGGATAGAACGAAAGTGTTTTAGTAGCTTTTTTTCTTAATAAAAAAAGGTCGAGACAATTTGATTTAGAATTAAAATTGACCGATTAAATTTTCATTTTTTTTGGTAATTTTTATTGAATGGTGATTTTTTTTTAGAAATAATCAAAAGACCGGAATTTGTGACACGAGGGAAAGAAATTCACGTATCAATTTTTTTTAAAAAGTGTAGATAATTTCCAAGTGTTTTTTAATATAATTTTTAAATTGTGTAGATCTCATGTCACTTATAAATTGAAAGATAATTTGTACTAAAAATAATTTGACAATGCACACACATTTTACAGACAAAATAATTTGAATCAATATCTCCTAAAATGAAAATTATTCGTTTTTTCACTGAGACCACTTGTTGGCTAGTATTCAGAACTTCTAAATAATATATTAGTGGATACATTTTATGATAATGTTCGCACATTATATATTCTTATATAATGGGACTCAAACTTAAAACGATAAATATTTCATAACTTTGATCTTATAATTGAGCTATATAACTTCATTGACATGGTATACTTGTTTTTTTATATTTAATTATGATGGGTTTGATCACTTATAGGCTTATAATGTGTAATGGATTTACTAATTGTTTTTTATATTTAATTATGATAATATTCAGCACGTGAAGATTGTTGAAGTGTGGGTTATATTTGTTATTGGGCTGGTATGTTTGTTACTGGGCTAGCTGTCTTTGTTATTGAATAGTTTTCTATTATTGGGCTGTCGTTAAACAATTTAATCAGATCAGTCTTCGCAAATAAATGAATAATGTAGCCGATTCATTTTCTTTCTTTCTTTTTTTTTTCTTTTTGAATTTTCCTTCCCCCCTCACACTTTCTCTTGTGCCAAACACGTTTTCTTGCTATTGATTCATTATCCGGTATGCCTTCAGTGTTGCATAAGGACCCTAGACCCGGGATCGTGTGGTTATATCCCTCTTATAGAAAACTTAAATTCAATACCGATGGAACAGGTTAGGTAAATCATAATCTACAAGATGCGAAAAAGTATTGAAAAAGAGATGTCACATGTGAATGTAGAGGATCAAAGATATATCCGATAACTACACATCATCTTTTTAATTCCAGCATTCACCCCTAAAAATTATAACTTTAGGAGAAATTATATTATGAGTCATTTTGCCATGTCATCCATAGGACCAACAATTAAATGTATTTATTTTATTAAATTTTATATATTATCTTTTTACCAACTGAATTTTCACTCATATTTATTTGTAAATTAAAATTTTAAAAAAATTTACTAAAGAAAAAAGATTCACTTAATAAAAAAATAAGATATAAAAATTAATAAAATAGATTACATTTAATTAATGAGTGACATGACGAAAATACTTAAACTTAGCCTTGTACGGCAATTTTGCCCACGTGAAGCTTAGCCTTGTATGTGGCATTCGCATAGTCAAATTAACATTACTGACTTAGTTTTACGTCCAAATCAAAATGGGAACGCTCTTTCCCTCTCTTTTCAATTGGGTCAAAACACACATATTTATGGTTGGAATCTTCGAATTTATGTAATAATTATATACTAGTCAAACAAATAGACCGATACCTCTGTTATTAATCTATCTAGTCGATTGTTAAATCATCTAACAATGCAAAGTGATCTTCCGTTGGATCAGAAAAAGGTTTAAGGTCTAAAAGTCAAAATTTGCTTTCCCTTTCCCTTTCCTTTTCTCATCCCATACCATATGCAATATCCAAAATTTGTGATTGTGGCAGTGGTCCAAAAGGACAAAACTGGCTTACGAGTCAAATTTTTCAGATCATTAGAAAACAGTTTTGACATTCTAGAATTTAAGGCTATGACTATGTTGACAAATAATGAAATACATACATAAAGGTTATCTAATAACAGCCGGTTACACCAAGATTTTGCCAACCAAATTTAAATGGTTCATGTTACTGTTTAATTTATTAGTTCGTGGCATGTCATAAGAGTATTAGCTAAAATTTCCTTGTTTGAGTTTTACGAAGTTTATAAAATTGTCATTTATATGTACGGCTCTAAAAATTTAGTCTCATACCAAAACGCCTTTAAAAATAATAAAATCCTACATAAACAGATCCAAAACAGTTGCTGGATCTAATCGTAACAATGTATATATATAAATTTAGGATTTAAGGATTGTATAGAAGACTATTTGTGTAGTCTTGGCTTTGAATTTGAACCTGAAGATTAGAGTAAAGCTTAGAGGTTGTCTCCTTCAATCGCACGAACTCTTCAGCTTTTATTATTAAAATCGCACGACTTTGGAGAAAGCCACCCGATACCGCAACGTTCAACCCCCCACACTTTTTTCTTCCTGCATAAAACGTATAAATAAGAAAAAAATACACACTTCCTCGGTCAACAATATCCCGGCTGTTTTCTCCCTCGCTCACACTGCTGGGTATTCATATATCTACACTCTTAAGTCTTAACAGTGTTGAAGATCATTATGTCTCGCAGACAAGACTTGAATCTGCTTCAAACAAGGATCAAGGTACTTACTTTTCGTTTCCTTTTTTCAACGACTCAGTGCACATTTGTTTTGCCTTTTTAACTCTAACCTGTAATCATAATTCATAAACTGAAGAGGATGAAGAAAGTTAGAAAGTCGAAAGCCTGGACGGAACAGATGAGAGAGGAGCTGAACCAACTCACAAACTTGGTGGATAACCGTTCCCGGGCGATCGTCCAAGCTAGAGAAGCGGTGCACCAACTTTCCTTAGCTGCAGAGGCGTTGGATGCTCAGGTCCTCCAATTCATCTCGGCTTGGCTTGATAAAACCGACGGCGATTGATCACGTCATTAAGTTGCCTGCACTGCACTAGTATTAATGCTGCATATTGGTTCTCGTTCCATTTATAATTTGCCCATGTTTATTTTAAGATGTTTTTATATTTATAATATATATATGTTCATCACTTATCATGTATGTTTGTCAAATATTAATCCATAGTAGGTTATTTCTTTGGTTTCTCATCTTGGGTTTTTTTAGTTTAATGAAGATTAACAAGTTTCTAATCTGTTCTTCTTCATCTTCGCATATACAAATGGTCAAATCTTCCAATTGACCCAACTCTTTCTTTCTTTCTTTTTATTGAGGTGGAGCCATTAAAGAATTGGCGCAGCTTCTTTCATTCAGTAAAGTAATCAAAACCAACACATTTATCATCATCTGCTGACTCTAATTTCTTAAAACTTGGAAAACCGATTTCACATCCCAATTCTCAACCCACCTATACAAGTCCCAAAAATAAAAAGTTAATCAATGAACCAAATTTTTTTACTGCATCAACTTGCATAAATAACACCATTCTCGTGGGAGTGTTCAATATCAACTAACCAATATTCAATTTTGATGACCTTAAAATTTAACTACTAAATTGGATAGCGAAACTAGACATGTCAAGCGATAAGATCATGTTATTTTGTAATTTTAATTTTATATTGTCAATATTTTTTTTAGTAGTTTAAGGCAATTACAAAGCTGGTTGAATTCGGATCTCTTAAGATGAAAAATATTCTTTTTCTTATTGGGACCACTCGATGGGTTCTTTATATTATAAATATTTATTATAATTAACCATAAAAGTATATCTTATATTTATAAGGGTAAACTACACAAACCATCGCTGAACTTTATCTTCTGACCTATTTTGGTCACTGAACTTTTAAAATGATCAATTTACTCACTGAATTTTACTTTCTGATCTATTTTCATCTCTCTGAATTATTTTATTAATATTTTAGGATGACTTGACATATTTTATTATTATTAAATATAAAAATAAATTATTATTTTTTATTCATTATTAAATACAAAATTTACAAAAATAAAACTCAAACATCCTAAACCCCAAATACCACAAATCTCTCCCACCCTCACTGACATCAATCTTACCGGCGTCACCACCCATTTACCAGCCTCACCCATTGTTTTCAATCCCACTTGTTACTTTGTCTCATCTCATACTTTATCTGTTTATTTTGTGGAGAAGCATACTTAAAATAAGTATCCAAAACTCAAAAACATGGGTTCAGAAGCTACCAAAATTGAACATTGACCCTGGGTCATGGATGGGTAGGGATGTAAAAACAAGTAATGGGAAAGGGGTTAGGTTAAGTCAGGTTAGGTCAAATTGAATACTGATTATTTCAGGTTAATTTAATGTTTTGACTCAATTCGAATCGGGTGCGAGTCAATTTCAAGTCGAGTTCATTACAGGTCGGGTCAAAACGGTTCGGGTCTGAATCAGTTAATTGACGGGTTAATTCAGGCTCAGGTGGACTTCAGGCCGGGTTAATTCGGGTTTCAAATTCGTATTAAGTTTACGTTCGGTAAAAATAGTCGATAGAATTATTTAACGTCTTTCATGAACACGAATCACATTAAAAATAAATATTAGGGACTAGAATGAACAAAAATATCATCATATTTAAAATATTGGACTAAATTACAAAAATTAGAAATAGATAATGGTCAATTTTGGCTAAAAATAAAATATTAGGGACTAGGTAAACAAAAATATCAACATATTAAAAATATTAAACTAAATTACAAAATATAAAATAAATAGGGGTTAATTTTGGTTAAAAATAAAATTTTAGGGGCTAACATGAACAAAAATATCATTATATTAAAAATATTGGATTAAATTACAAAAAAATGAATAAGAGTCAATTTCAACTAAAATTAAATTTTAGAAACTAGAATAAACAAAAATATTATTAGACTAAATTACCAAATATACAAAATTAAATTGTAGGGACAATAATAAACAAAAATATTATTCGACTAAATTGCCAAAAATAAAAATATATCTGGGTCAATTTCAAATAAAAAAAGTTTAAGGGACTAGAATGAACAAAAATATCATCTTATTAAAATATCATTATATGAATCAATTAATTTCTCACATTACAATATAGTAAATTTATAATTTCTCAAATAGTTTATTTTTCTCTTGAAAATTATTAAATCATAGACTTCCTCAATTACAGGTCAGGTAAATATCAAGTCAGGTCAATATTAGTTCAGGTCAACAAGTCGAGTAAAATCGGATCTCGACCGTTTCAGTCGAGTTGAATCGATTATTTGCCAAGTTAGTCTCGGGTTCGAGTTCGTATTAATCGGGTGTAGGTTGAGTTCGGTTACTACAGTATCAGGTCCAACTCGAGTTCGGGTTAACAACAGTTGGTTACAATCAGTTTTTGGTCATTATTTCCTCGGGTCAAAACAAGTTCTGATTCAAGTAAATTTCAGTCGAATTTTCGAGTCGAATCAACTTTTTACATCCAAATTGGCAAGATCCAAATGACTATGCTTTACGAATTAAATTGGAGCGGGTCGATCATGAAGTCGGGCACGGGTAGGTAGACCCACGTAGGTCACAAGCTCCTCATTTTCTAATTCTTTTTCATTTGTTTATTCTTTAGATAACAGACCCATTTTTCTCAGCCCTAACAAACAATCACCACCTCCATTTACCGTCGTTTAATGGCCACTATCGTCGACTTCGTCACCGATAGAAAGCCTTTTTCTGCTTCTTCTTTCTTACAGGTTCAGTTTCTCAAAAATGAGCTTTTAAGTCCTTGAAACGAGACTTGATTCGCGGAACATTTTCCCGTCGGATCTCGACCTCTAACCGTCGGGAGAGTGGGAGAGATTTGAGGTGTTTGAGATTTAGGATATTTGAGTTTTAATTTGTATCTTTTGAATTTAATAATAAATAAAATATATTTTTTTTTTGTTTTAAATTATTTTTATATTTAATAATAATAAAATATGTCAAATAATCTTAAAATATTCATAAAATAATTTATAGTGATCAAAACAGGTTAAAAAATAAAGTTCAGTGAGTAAATTTGTCATTTTAAAAATTAAGTGGCCAAAATAAGTTAGAAGGTAAAATTCAGTGATGATTTATATAATTTATTCTATTTATAATTGTAATGAATGTGACACGATAAAAAAACATTTATTGATAATTGTTTAGGCATGAACAAACATATAATTTTATATCAGAAGGTGAATTTATCAAATTTTAAAATGTGAACTTATAAAATTTTAAATAATATTAAAAATATATTTTCAATATATATTATATAAAAAAAATTAAATTATATATAATTTTAAATTTTTAGAGACCGCTCGATTCTTCGCTGGTTATAGGTGTTAAGGTTGATCATTGATGGATAGTGCTCTAGTAGTCTAGTCGGAAGGTAGTGGGGAGTCAAACAGCTTACTGGAAATGAAACAGCAGTCAAGGGGTTTGGGCATGAATCATTTTTCCAGGGTCACAACTGATAGGCCCATTGGGTCTATTTTAGTGTTGTTCGGTATATATATAAGCATCTTTTTACCCCCAAAAAAACATACATAGCCCTAACCTAAATTCTTTCATCTAATAATTGGTATGTTTAAACCTGTTTTTATTGTAAATATAGAAAATATACTTTTTATGGTTAAACCCATGTTTACTAACTTTAAATTATTTACTTCTGGTCACGAGATCTTGTGTTGGTAAAGTGGAGGTATGCGATTTTAAGTTCTTAGTTTGAGTTTCGGTATACGTAAGTATTATGTGTAAATCTTTTGTCACGATTTATTACGACTTAAGTTTTATCACCACGTTCAAATGATTTTAATATATTTCAATTAACGGCTTATTTGTTTATGCATTGTGATTATTGATTTTAGTTCATAGTCACACAAATGTATTTATATATTATATTAATTTACCATTGTTATAGTTATATAAATATATCACTGAACTCAACAAGTGGTCAAAATGAAAAAGCGGATGATGTTTATTTTAAGAGACACGGGATCAATCGCTTGGTGTACAAGGTGTGTGCATTGTCAAAGGGTTAAAGATTGTGTATGAATACGTAATAACTTGTAATCAACTTTAGGCTATTCAAAAAATATATAATATATTATTTATATTGATATTTATAACTTCAAAAAAAAACATTTTAATTTTTGATATTGTAATCAACTGAGAAGGAAAAAAAATCTAAGCCGAGACATATATAATCATAAAAGATTTATGTCATTTATTATTTCTAAAAAACATTGTTTTTTAAACCAGTACATTTTTATGGTTCTGTTTATTATGTAGTCCTATCTTATCTTCAACTTGTGTTACTGTCCAATGAAAACTAAGTTATTAAAAAAAAAGTTAAATACATAAAACCAAAAAAATATTGTCCTTTTAGTTGTCTTTCTTCTTTTTGTTTTATTTCTACAGGAATTAATTTTAAACTTTTTAAACTTTTCTTTTTATTTGATTTTTTTGAAAGAAAAAAAAAACCTCGTTCGTAATCGATATTTCAATATTGAACCTAATTATATTATATCATGATTTTTATTCTTAGTGATACTATAATTATGTTTTTCAATATCGAAAAAAATACAAGAGTAAAATATTTCAAAAGTTTTACTAACATAGATTACATTTTTTTTTTCAATACTAAATAAAAGAAAAAAAACGGTTATTTAGAAATGATATTGAATTGAGTGAATTTAATCCATTTAAACTCGGTAGATATTTCAAGTATTTCAAATGAATGAGTTTAGAATAGTCGACACATATAGTTGAACACTACGAAGACGTTGGTTTGTAGATTTTAATTTATTAGAACATATTATGTAGAAAATAAAGATGATGTGAGTTTATTTAAATGGGTAGAATAATGAATAGGATTGTGAGAATAGTTCATGGAATATATTTTTTTTCAAATTTTACTTTGAAATATGATTAATTACATGTTTAGCCTTTGAGATGTTAATAATTATTAAAAAATTAATGATATTCAATAGCGTATTACGTTAATGGTATTTAGCGATAAGTGTCCATTCTAAAAATTTTCATTTCAAATTTATCACACCCATGCTCATCGTCTAAAGATGTAACCATTTCTCGTACACTAAGTTTAGCCATTCTATTAATACCTCGCATTGGCATTGTGCCGGTAGAGTTTTCTTTGTTTTTTTTAACAAAGAGTTTTCTTTATTTATGTTGGTAAAAAAAGTGAATATTTATGTTGGTAAAAAAAGTGAATATATGATACACTTTCGTTGTATATTTTAAGTTAAATTTTAAAAACTAAAATTTTAATCATAAATTCTAAAACTCTAACCTTAAACCCACAAACACTAAATTTTAATCTTAAATTTTAAATTTTTAATCATACTATCTAAACCTTAAACCCTAAATAACCACACTTGTTATAATCCTTAAAAAAATTGCCCATTTCCTTGACAGAGTTACAACATGACTTGGGATTGTGACCTTCCTAATTTCATTATACTAAAGAATATAATGAAATTTTACTGATTTAAACCTTCAAATTTTAATTTACTTAAAAATTTTCTCTTAATATTTATGATTAATTATACTTTACCTTTATGTTCTTGATTTGAGCTCGTGTGGAGGAAGTTTGAAATGTTCTATATGACGATGAAAGGAGGTGAGATCTCATATAACCATAATGTTAGACCCACTAAGACAGTCACCCAAAATGGTTTTTTATTTCCAAATGCCAACAAACCATAACCCACTTTGATTAGTGATGAAATATTTTGATTATTTTATTTAAAAATTATATATAAACATATTAAAAAGATAATAACACTTTTTTATGGAGAAAGAATCATAAACATATGTCTCATTAAAAATCTCTTTAAACCTAGTCGGGGAGAAAAAATACACATAATAATAAAAAGGTAAAGTCCACAAATAGTCACTAAACTATTTCTCAAAATACAAAATGGTCATCAAACTTTCAAATGTTACACAATGAGCATTAAACTTTAGTTTTTGTTACAAAATGGTCACTGAGCCGGTAACTTTCGTTAATTGAGTGACATGACAATTACAGAAATTTGAATAATATAATATTTGATCTTCCATATTGACACATTAAATCAATTTATTTCTAATTTAACCCTCATTAATGATGTCTAAATTGAATGAATGTGTAAATATTAAGGATTAAGTATGTTATTATACAAATTTTCGTAACTGCCACGTCTTACAGTTAACGACAATTAATGATCCAATGACCATTTTGTAACAAAAACTAAAGTTTAATGACCATTTTATAATTTTTGAAAGTTTGGTGACCATTTTATATCTTTAAGAATAGTTTAGTGACCATTTGTGTACTTTACCTATAATAAAATGTACAACCCACAAGGTAACCCTCGACAACAACTACAATCACAAGACCAATATATCAAACGAAAAGCATTGCCAGAACAAACAATCCTCGTAAAATAACGGGAGAATTACGACCGACGGGGATGGGAAAACAAAAGCATCCAACGTTTCCAGCCGTGTCAACTTTGCTAATCCGTCAGCTATCTTATTACCTTCCCGGAGGACATGGTGCAAACAAATCACCCAATTCCTCTGCCTGAACTCATGGAAATGGCAGTGCAACGCGCAAGAGCGCGAATAATAACACCTTTATTAAACGTCCAAATAAGAATAAATTGATCATTTCTTAATTAATTAACTTGTAATATTAAATTATAATATACTAGATTGCAACCATGACCATGAGGTTCCGGTCCACATCCACGACGTGGAACACGATGAGAATGGACCCACTGTGTTGTCCTTTGACAGTCCGGCCACCCTGACTGCATGACTTTTAGGACATAACAGAACATGAGTATAGACCGCTATACCTTTTCCTCGTAGAACCGTTAAATAAGTTTTGTATCGAGTGCCAATTTCTTGCGCGGGTGAATTTGGGGTACGACAGACTTAGGCCGGGCTAAAAAATAATAAATTTTAAAATTTGTTTAAAAATTTAAAATATTAAACATAACAGTTGATGGCATTAATGTTAATACAACAACAGTTTATCGATAAATTTTCAAATTAACATGTAAACTGATTTCTTTAAAAGAAACTAACCATAGCGTCATTATTTTGCATATGAACATGTGCCTCATGAATAATTTTTTTTGTTTAACCATTGATTTACAACCTACTGTTCAATTAATTTAGATCGGGTTTTGGAGATGTCGAGGGCAATCCTCTCAACTTAGTTTTTCCCACTCACGACACTATGATTTAAATCTCTCACTTTGCGTAAGGAATCTAATATCTCATCCTACTAGACTAACTGATTGTTGGTCACAGGTAACTTTAATTTCAACCTGCAACACATAAGTTGCTTTCAATTTCGTGAACAGGGTCCAACATTCACACCAAGTATTATCAACAGCTTTTCATTGCAAATGGGAACAAGAACATCGAGACGCTGAGAACACACACCCTTGTGGACCTTGTCTTTTCAAATGAGGAGAAATGAGTAGCCAACGCAATTTCCGGACCTTTTCCATGTAGGTTAGTAGGAGCCCCTCAGATTGAAAATCACTAGTTTGTGGTTTTCCTCTCAGAAAATAATTGGAAATTGCTGTAATGATTAAGACAGTGTTCATAACATCTACCTTAGCTTCCTCGCTAAGCTACACGATTTCTAGTGCAATCATATATGCAAAGTGCTATATATACATCCTCAAACATTCCACTTATTTATCAAATCGTCTTTTAAGAAACCAAAGAAAATTACGAAAACATGCATAGTTCACTGTTTCTTGTGCTTGCTGCAACTTTTTTCCACCCTGGTGGTTCGATCGGTGATCAGAGTTAAGGCATCGAGGGGTTTCAGTGTCGACCTTATTCACCGTGATTCACCAACATCTCCATTCTGTAATGGTTCTCTGACCTCATCGGATATCCTAAGAAAAAATGCCCTCCATTCGATGGACCGACTCAAACACTTTCAATCTTTGATTGAATAAAACGCCATCCAATCTCCAGTGATTCCGAGTGGAGGTATCTATCTGATGAAACTCTCCTTTGGCACTCCACCAGTTGAAGACTTTCCATTGCGGACACCGGCAGCGACCTTGTCTGGATACAATGCGTTCCATGCCCTCAATGTTATAATCAAGGGTCGCCTCTGTTTGATCCTCAAGCATCTTCCACTCACCAAAAGATTCCTTGTGGTTCCGACAGTTGCCAAGCTCTTCCCAGGAAGCAGTGCACCGACACGAATGACTGTCAATACTCGTATAGATATGAGGACAAGTCGTTTACCATTGGAACACTCAGTACTGACACCTTGAGCTTCGACTCCTCCGATGGTCAAAAAGCAGCATTCCAGACATCCATTTTTGGTTGTGGGCACAAGAATGGAGGCAAATTCAGAAGCCCCAGTGCTGGTCTTGTTGGCCTGGGAGGAGGACCATTGTCTCTGGTTTCCCAAATAAGCACTCAAATTGATAACATATTCTCCTACTGCTTGGTTCCTCTCTCTGCAAGTTCCACTAGTAAACTGTTGTTCGGCCAAGAAGCGATAATATCTCGTCCCGGAGCTGTTTCGACTCCATTGATAAGCAAAAATCCTCCAACCTTCTACTTCCTTAGTCTTGAAGGTGTTAGCATCGGTGGCAAGACCGTGCAGGCAGGTTCGAGCCAAGGGAACATCGTAATCGATTCCGGAACAACACTCACGCTACTCGAATCGACTTTTTATAACAACTTGGAGACTAATAGACTATAGTGAAAGAAGCCATCGGAGCTGACCAGGTGCAAGATCCTTCTGGGACATTTAGCTTGTGTTACGGGGCAGGGACTAACATCAATGTTCCCGAAATGGTGTTCCATTTCAGCGGCGCTGATCTTCACTTGCAACCTGTCAACACATTTCGGACCAATGGCGACTTGCTTTGTATGCTGATAGTTCCAAGTGACTCCATATCTATCTTCGGAAACTATGCACAGATCAATTTCCAGGTGGAGTATGATCTTCAGAAGAAGACGGTCTCCTTTGCTCCCACAGATTGTACCCAACAATAAGTTTGTTAGATTCGAATGACGGTCACAGTTTCGAACAGATATCCCAAATTAACAATCGCAAAGCTGTTTTAGGCCGCTATTTAAATCCCTGTCTAGCTTATATCAGTTTCTTGCTTAATTGCAAGATCCATATGTCAGTCCACTTGTATTAGATGATGTTATGGTTTATTAACACTACAAATAAAAGTTTCTGCCAAATTTCATATTTGATTCGCCAGTTCTTACAATCAATTTTACAATCCTTGTAATCGAGGAGGAAAATACTATTACGAATTCACATGGGAGGTGTTTTTTTAAAAGAAAAATAGAAATTTAAAAAGAATCTCATTATAAATCGATTAATAGCCTAATTTCTTTTGATTTGAAAAGAATGAACCATAACTCACCGACCAATCTCATTATTTCTCATATATGAAATTAGGGGTGATTATCGATCAACTCGATCACGAGTTGAGTATTACGCCACTTGAAAATTGTTCGAATTATGCTCGACACGATATTCGATAAGCTCAATTTGTGCTCGTTAAAAAATTCATTGTTTGACTCGTTAAGCTCGCTAAAATTTTTACTTTGTTTTTTAAAATATTTGTAAAATCTAATCTAGTATATAAAACTTAATATAAACATAAATTAACAAATTTAACAAGAAAATGATCAAAATAATGTGTAACAATTCATAAATACACAAATACAACCATAAAAATTTAACGAGTTACTCGTGAGTTTAACGAGTCAAATTTGACTTGACTCGTTAAATTCTTGAGTAAAAATAATTCGAGTCGAACGCTAATAAAATTTTAACCGAATCCAACTACTCAACTCAATTTCCACTCAACCACCATAAAATCGTCGCCCTACATAATTGTATATCAGGAAAACGGTATTGGTTATTTTAAGTCCACAATTGACTTAATCTTACTTGCTGTTGGAAGTCAAAGTCTTCTACGGTTCATAAAGTAACCAATTTCTTAATGCAATTATAAAAGGAGAAACTTTTGATGGCCAATAATATTTGATCGAGTGTGGAAAAAGTTAGCAATTTCGCTTTCCAGTCTTAAATTACTATTTTCAATACTAGCCGGCAACGACAATCTTGATGGAGTCAGATTGGGGGGCTTTGACGGTTTCAAATCAATTTCATGAAAGTAAGCTGAAACTGACATTATTTATTTGGATAAAATTCACAAACAGTGACTAAACTTTGTTAAAAATAACAAAACAGTAATTAAATTTTTAAATGTTACAAAATGACAATTAAATTTTGTGTTTTATAACAACATAGTAGCTGAGATGTTAAACCCCGTTAAGTACTTAACGTTTCTGTTATAAAATTTTGTATAATAGTACATTTGATCCTTTATATTTATACATTCAATCAATTTAGTTGTAATTCAAAACAAATCATTAAATCTAGCCCTCTTTATTTACATATTCTTTCAATTTGATCCTTAAAGCAAAATTCTGAAGCTGTTCCACTAATTTAGCCACTCAATTACTCTCCCATGAATCAAATTCATCATGGGTAGCTTCAACCCAAGCCAACTGACACATCAAAGAGATAAAATTCGACTCCTCCATGGTCATTGATAAAGCACAAATCCATAATGCAGCTCCACTCACATATGAAGCGTATTAAGGATCAGAATATAACTCAAATAACGCAAGACAACAAATTCAATATGTTTTGAAACAATTAGCATTAAATCATTGTAAAATATAGACTCGATTTGCGTGTTGTTTTTCTTTCTTTCTTTTGAAACAATTATTTTTGTTAATATGTTTAAGTTTTGTTGTTCGGATGGACTTAGATTTAAATTATGTTGTTTCTTGTGGCCATAACTCAGATCTCCACCGACGATCATTGGATCGATTTGGATTTGAATGGCGAGTTTAGATTTTAGAATTCAATTACTTATAAAAATTGTATTCAATAATGGATTCTAAGACTTCATCTTGTGGCAGAGCTAATCGATTGTTGTAGCTGGAGAGGGGTGCGAAGGGTGGGTGATAAGTGGTGTGGTGAACACGGTTGTTTTACTCGAGTATGGGCATTGAATTTGTTGTCTTGGCTTAACTGGAGGTCTTGCGCTATTTGAGTTATATTCTGATCCTTAATATGCTTCATATGTGAGTGGAGTTGCATTGTGGATTTGTGCTTTATCAATGACTATGGAGGAGCTGAATTTTATCTTTTTGATGTGTCTGTCGACTTGGGTTGAAGCTTCCCATGATGAATTTGATTCATGGGAGAGTAATTGAGTAGCTGGAAATGGAGCGGAACAACTTCGGAATTTTGCTTTAAGGATCAAATTGAAAGAATATGTAAATAACGAGGGGTGAATTTAGTTTTTTTTAATTAGGACTAAATTGATTGAATGTGTAAACATGAAGGATCAAATGTGCTATCATACAAAAGTTTATAAAACGTTAAATACTTAACGGGGTTTAACATCCCAGTTACCATTTTGTTACAAAACACAAAGTTTAATTGTCATTTTGTAACATTTGAAAGTTTGGTTACCGTTTTGTTTCTTTTAACAAAGTTCGGTGACCGTTTGTGAACTTTACCCTATTTATTTTATTCCTTTATGTTAAAATTAAAATTTTATCTTTTAAAGAATATTTATTACAATTATCTTAAATTAAAATTCTTTTCAAAAAACATTTTTATCACTTTTTTAATATTGTGATTACAAGATAATATCTGTTCAATTTTTTAACACTTTAATAACGCACACACATCGTATATACATAAGCTCGAACTCGGGTCACCTGAATGAAATACATCATTTTTTACTACTAGAACCACTCTACAGTTCCGCTAAGTGTAACAACCTTTGAAAAGAATGCCAAACTAGTTTAACGGGAGAAAGGCTTAAATATATATGTTACTTGCATAAATGATTAACGGCACCGGAATGAATATAGGAGTAATAGTTTGGTTTGTTGAAAGATTATGTGATGAGTGATGGGTAACTAGTGGCATTTTATTATGTTAGTTGATTATTTAAATAATAATAATAATATTTTATTTTATTTGTTTGCTAAAATGTCAAGTTGATTTAGGTATCAATATGGACCATTTTAAAATAAAAAAAATTCTAATATCAAATTGATAAAAAAAAACTATAAATTAAAAATTTTACTAAATTTAGAGACCAAGACTTGATAATAGTCCAAACCATCGAGTATTATGTAGATAATGGGATTTACGTATAAATAGCCGGGGTGTTCATAATCGGGTAAAGTTTCAGGTACTCGAATTTTTTGTACTAAAAATATTGGCCATGATTCACCCCATTAAATATCGGGTATCGATAAGTAGTGTACCCATAATTTTGAGTCACAGTGTCTTCGGATTAAATTTATACATCTTTTTATAAATTATAAAATTTAAAGTAATAAATTTAAAGTAATTCAAAATAACAAAATTAAAATTTAGAAGTACAAATTACATAATAACATAATTTAAATTACATAGATAAAATTTAAAAATAAAAAATACAACTAAAGATAAAACATAAAATCATATATTCATCGTTGGCATAAAATATTTGAGAATAAAATTTAGAAAATAGTGAAATATTCTGAATAAATATTTTAATTTTTAATCGAAAAGCCTTAATAATCTAAAAATAAAAAAATTTATTTATTTTCCATTCATATATATTCTTAACCCTATGACAATGAATATGCACTTTGTAAACAGCGCAAATTAAACAATCTCTTAAGATGAACATCATTTACTTTTCTATTAGGACATTTGTTGAGTTTAAAATATTAGATGTCTCCAGTCAAGTAATTTTAAACGGCCTTAATAAATAGAGCATAGGAGTGTGGTTAAATTCAACTGAAGAGTCACATATGGTAATATATTTTTCTTTTCAGACAAATAGTAAAGTGTTTTTCTTTTACAACTGATCTTCAGAAATAAATAAATCACTATCACGCTAATATACATTACAAAAAAAAATCAAATTATAGTGACTAGAAGTAGGCTTGTAAACGAACTGAACGAACATGAATGAGTGTATACTCATGTTCGTTTATTTAATTTTAACCGAATAAATGAACGAACACGAACAACTAAACGAACACAATTCATTGTCCGTGTTCGTTTGTTAAGAATGTAGCTTGTTCGTGTTCGTTCGTTTAAATGATAAAACGTAAATGAACACAAACGAATGAACATAAAATAACATATGTAAATCAATTTAAACGAACATAAGAGAACGAACATATATGAATAATTTTTTTTTTAAAAAATTATAATACTTTAGTCATGAAAAATAATAAATACAAATGAATATATGCGAATAAATTTAAACGAACATAAATGAACGGATTACCAAAAGTTCACGAACGTAAACGAATGAACTATCCCTTGTTTGTGCTCGTTCATTTAATTAAACAAACAAAAAATCTTATTCATCTTCGCTTGTTTAATAAATAAACGAACATAAACAATCTTCTTGGTGAATAGTTAACGAACGGTTAGCTGAAGGTTTGGTCGTTTATAGCACTAACCAGAAGTGGTAAATGGATGAGTTTTGGTAGGCTCAGATCACAATATCTTTAAATCCATACTATTTTAAGCTCGGATAAACTTGAATTCAGATTTTTTTTCAGACTCCTAGCCTTTATGATTCGTATATTTCAGATCTGAATCGGTTTGGGTCGAGCAAGCTTAAACAAGTTTAATTTTTTTGAAGTTTTATAAGTTAAATATATTATAATCTGCTATACTAATTATGATTATTACCTTATACACAAGGACGGAACTAAGATTTAGAGTTATGGGGGCAAAATATAAATATCTAAAAGTGAGGGCAAATGTATAAATAAATCAATTTTTAAAAAAATGTATATAGGAAGACAAAAGTGAAAAAAAATTCGAGAGTAGGGAGGGGCACAGTTGCGTCCATGCTTATACACTGACAGTAGAAAATAAAGTTTTTACAAGCAGAACGATTTACAAGTTTAAAGGTTAGATGTTAAGATTTAGAGTTTAGAGTTTAATTTCGTGATTAGAGTTTTAGGGTTGAAAATTTAAATTTTATATTTAAACTTAAAAATATGCATACTTGTATAATTTTTTTACACTAACAGTACATGAAATATTAATTCTACTGGTTATAATATATCATAGATCTTATTGCAACGCATGGCAAATGAAAAACAATAACATATACAATATTTATCACTAATGATATGTGTGAAAATGGGTTAAAGTCTACTAAAGACCCTTGTACTACACTCAAAAATCTATTTTGGTTCCTCTACTATTAAAAGGAACATTTTAGTCTTTATACATTTAAAACAATGAGCATTTCAGTCTAAAATGTTAATTTACCATTAGTTAAAAGGCAAAATATTGGGTTCTAATACTCCTAAGGTCCATATTATTTATAAATCGACAAGATTAATCCTTCTCGAGTATTAATTTAATCTTTACTATTCCAAAAGTGAGCAAATAAAGATACTCATCACAATTAAAATTTTCTTTTAGTACGAGCCTAATTGTGATCGGATTTTTTTTTAAAATTCAAAAGTTTATTTAATATCCAAAAAAAAATTAAAACTAAAGGCATAAAAAACTACTCAAAACAATTATTAAAACATATCTAAAACTAAAAATCATTAAAAATACAAAAAATATAAAACATTAAATTTAAAAATGATCATTTAAAAATATAGTTTAAAAAATCAAAAAAAAATATTAGGAATTTACAAAGAATTAGAAATAATCTTCAAAGAATTAAATACATAACAATATCAAACAAATTTTAAAAAAGTAAAGACTATAAAAAATATTATATAATATATTAGAAAAATGAAATTGCCTTAGTGAATGTGTTATCGTAATTTCACTTATTGTAGTTATCTTCATTATAAAAAAAAATCTTTTTATAATCATGTTAAATCTCATGTTCGGTTTTTTGCCCGAACATAAATTTAAATTCTTTCGAAACATTTTTATAATTTTCTTGAACACTATATGTTTTAATTCTTATAATTTTTAATTTAATTCCAGAATATAGTGTTATATTTATAATTTTTATGGAAGATTATTGTTGTAATTTTTAAGACTAGAGATTTTTTAAATTCTAAATAATATTTTTAAATTTATTAGTTTTCCTTTTTTTAATTTGCTCACGTTCGAAATATACATGAGCTAAATTAATGTGTTTTTTAGTATGATTAAGTTGTTGAATTTTTAACTTGATAGGGACCTAAGAGTTGTTTAAACCTAAAATTTCAGTTGAACTAACAATAAATTTAAAATTTTGGATTGAAAGGTTCTCATTTAAAACGTACAAAAACTAAATTATTATTTTTAATAGTAGAAAGAGTAAAATAAAATTTTAATGTAGTACAAAGAGCCCTAGTAGACTTTAACATGTAAAAATGTCATTAACATCATTTGCAATTCTTATAGACTATAGTATGTAATGTTATATTATATATATATATATATATATATATATATGCTCATAACTAAGTAACCATGATATTACAATTCATTACAAATATCAATATAATATTTGAGTAATCAAAATTATGTAATTATTTTATGGATATAAATATATTATAAACATCATTAATACTTCAACTTTATTATAAATTTTTCATATAAGTTTTTTTACTGTAATTACATGTAAGGTGAAATGATTGATCATGTAACTATCATTATCTCATTAATATGATTTTTAATACTTTGATTTTATAAATATTATAAATTATATTAAAACAAAATTTATGCTAAAATAAAAAAGGGTTAATATACAATTATTATAATTTATTAGTAATTCATATGTTTGATAGCGTGTAGAAAATAATGAGATAGTGATTGGATTAAAATCTTTATGTCTACGTAGTGTATACGCATTGTCAAATGGTTAAGAATATCTATAAACAGATATTATCTTGTAATTACATTTAGACTATTTTAAAAAAATAATGAGATAGTGATAACTGCAGGCAAGGTTGAGCGTTCGGTTGAGTCAAGCCGAGTCAAAAAAAAATTAAGTTAATCGAGTTTAAAAGTCTTATTTTACGGTTTAAACTTTATTTGAAATTTTTTGAGTCGAGTTTTTATATAAATTTAATTTTAATTATTTATAATGCTATAATATAAATTGATTATAATTTAAATGGCTTTCTATATCCATATACAATATACATATATATTTCTTCATATTTTCATGTGTGATGTACATAATT
The DNA here is from genome assembly GCA_019671005.1 of Hibiscus mutabilis. Taxonomy (NCBI): domain Eukaryota; kingdom Viridiplantae; phylum Streptophyta; class Magnoliopsida; order Malvales; family Malvaceae; genus Hibiscus; species Hibiscus mutabilis. The sequence goes on along the minus strand of JAGYYJ010001025.1, from coordinate 821 downwards.
TATCGGGAAAAAATTAAGGAACTCGACTCGAACTTGAACACTAATCAACTAATTGCTAAAAATTTAAAGTTATTCGAATATCTATTTTATAACTCAAATTTTATATGATTTTTTTACTCAAATAACGTTTATAAAATTACAATTCAAGTTAAAATCAAACATATTTTTTCTCGTCGAGTCGAATAATTCAATTTTTTCGAGTTTTGCTGATCCCTAAATATAGGCAAGCCCTACAGGGAATTTGATATCACGACCCGGTCCATCTCTCGACCCGAAATGATCCATTTTGTAGCTGGTTTTGGTATTATCCTCCCACCTACTGAACTGGGGGGAAAACTTGTCCAGAGTAAAAATGTCAGCTTTGAGATTTAGCACACGCTTTAGCCCAATGCTATCAAACAGATTATTTATTCAAACCAATTACTTATTATTCAGCTTCTCTTCTCCTCTCTACCCATCGCTCAAAATTCCCTCCAAAAGTTTTCGCTGCTCTTTCAATTCCCTTCTTCATAGTAATGGAGGGACCTCACGTTCCTTCTCAAACAGCTCTCCTATTTCAGGTATTTGCTGTTACCACCCTTAATGTTATATGCTTTTTTGATTTCAAATTGAAATAAAAATGATTTATCTTTTGTGATACAATTTCAGGGTTAGAAGATGAGTTGGTGGGTTATATATTTGGGAAGAAGAAAGCAACAGAAGTGGCTCATTTGTAGGTACTTAATTACCCAATTTTCTTTTTCTGATTTGATTTTTTTAAATGCAATGTTTGAAACTGTACTCAATCTGCTACTATAGGCTGTGGTGATTTACGTTATTGT